>CAUYSK010038242.1:0-20764 GCA_963575035.1 Avahi laniger | reverse complement strand
TTGTGTCTCTTATAGAGCATGGCATCCCGCATAGCCTTGGTGTTTGTCCCAGCTAACTTGTATCTGCATAACATACTTTATCAATGGCTCTGACAGGAAATGTGGCAAAAGTCTCACACTATTAGTCTAGGAGTTCTTAACATTCACCTGGAAGTTTGTTGCCCCCATCACTTCCTTATATCCCTTACTTTAGCTTGTATTGTTTTGTTTTTTTTTTTTTTTTTTTTTTTGAAAAAGTCTAGCTTTGTTTTACTGGCTAAAGTTTGTGCCGTGGCGTCAGCCTAGCTCACAGCAACCTCAAACTCCTGGGCTCAAGCAATCCTTCTGCCTCAGCCTCCCAAGTAGCTGGGACTACAGGCATGCGCCACCATGCCTGGCTAATTTTTTCTATATATATATATATTTTTAGTTGTCCAGATAATTTCTTTCTAATTTTTGGTAGAGACGGGGTCTCACTCGTGCTCAGGCTGGTCTAGAACTCCTGACCTTGAGCGATCCACCCGCCTCGGCCTCCCAGACTGCTAGGATTACAGGCGTGAGCCACCGCGCCCAGCCTTGTACTGATATTTTGATTAAGTAATACAGATATTAGCTGTAAGAGGAGACCCTGATTTTAAGTGATCAGTTTAGAACATGATACAGGTTCCATAACAATGCTAAATGCTGACAGGGTTGGCTTGCAATTTTTATGGCCAAAATTGCACTGCCAAAATTCTTTGGATCTATCTAATATTGTGAAAGCAGCACATAAATGATTAGTTTCTGGATCCATAATGGATGAATAAAGTTAAAAGAATCTGAAATATTAGTGAGAGGTACCTTGTTTTTCTTAAAGATGGCATAAAATTAACAAAAGTAGCATAGTAATTTTTCATTTCTTTCCTCTATCCCGTGCTTTTTTTTTTTTTCTGTTTAAGAAAAATGGTAGTTATATTTTTAGCTCTGAAACGAGGCTTTCTGAGGTGGTAAGGTCTGGATGGGGGTGGGCTACTAAGTGAAGACTGCTTATTCAGAAATATTCATGACTCAGACATTTCACAAAAGATTCCTACCAAAAAATGTAGAATTATAAAATAGAACTGTGGTGCTAGAACTGGGCACAGAGATACAAAGAATTGACTAATTCTGTTGTATTCTAGTTGTGTTTTCTTAATTACTGTTATTTAAAGCCATCGAGTAATCAAGGAGGGAAGAGTTTGGTTGTAGCAATGGTAACTCTCACAATCTGCCTTTTTAATTTGGTTTAATTCATTTCACTTGTTTATTTTTAGGGCCATAATAGTCTGAGCCCTTGCTGTGCGTGTACCACAAGTGGCTTTAAGTGCCTCTTGGAGCTCAGCTCCCTGCTTCTTAGTGAGTAGGCACAGATAGCTTTGAGGTGGTTATTCAGGTAAGTAATGATATTCACAACAGCAGGACTTGAAAGTGGAGAGAGCAACACTAAGCCAGGTGCCAGGAGTGTTTCATGAATGACTGAAACTGTCTGGGAGTAAGTATATAACAGTGAAAGGGTAACTTCCTGGTGTTGGTACAGAGGGATGGAGACCAGTAATTTATTAGTGATCCTAATCCCGAAATTGGGGGCCTGGAGCAGCTTCCTCTTCACGGGAGTTTGAGGGGGTCAGATTTCCATGAGGAGGTGGAGAGAATGTTCGGTGCAGTTTACCAAGGAGTTGGCATTCCAGAGGGCGCTGGAAACTTGTAGGTGAGTGGAGCAAAGGAGAACGCCAACAGAGTGGGAGATGAGACGGGAGAAAATGGATGATCCAGGGGCTTGTATTTTGTAGGTAGCTAAGAGGGTGGAAGGTACAGTGTTTAATTCTCATGACCACTGGTTTTCCTTCTACCTCTTTTTACTGCTTTCCCCTTTTCCACTGGGAGCTTTTCTGTATTCATACTGTTACTTCCACTATGCTCTTCTTCTGCCTCATTGCCCTATCCCCAGCCCTTTATCAGTCCTCCCTAGCGAGGCCAACTGTTCCTTTGCCAGTATCCTTTGAGAGTTGCCTTGTGGAATTGACTTTCCTCTTATACCTACCTGGCAAAGTCTGACCCCTGGATGCACACTTTAAGTCTATATCCACACTGCTAAGCATACCTGAAGAAAAATCACATAGTTGGCAGAGTTGAGAGTTGCCTTAATTTCCTAATCTGCAGCTTTGTCCAGTCTCTCAGCACTGCCTAGCAACTCCCCCTTTTCCTTAGGCAGCATTCTTTTTTCATAGTGGCTGCTTTGCTTTTCTAAACCCCTTCTCTGCTACCCCAGCCACACCTATTCTTTGCAGATGGCCTTGCTACAATTTTCACAGAGCAAGATCACCTCAGCTTTCTGCCATCTAACCTGTTTGTTCCCTGCCTTTTTTCTGATTATGACCAGATCTGTCCCATCTTTAAAACTATCCACCCATATACATACCTCTCCCTCAAGCCCATATTCCTTGCTCATTAGCATCCCATCTCCTTTTCCTCCATAGCTAAACTTCTCAAAATTTGTCTGCTCTTCCTTCCCTTCCATTAGTCTTCAGCTTGCTTTGCTACATTGGCTTCAGCTCCCTTGTTCCTCTGAAGCTCCCCTTGCCAAGGTCATCCATGATTATCTTATTGCTGATTCTAGTGGGCTCTGCTTAGTCTGTCTTCTTATCCCGACCGCTCAGTTGGGCAATGTTAAGCACTTCTTCCTAGAAATGCTCTTTGGTGTCCATGGCCTCACATCTTTGGGTTTTCTTTCTACCTCATGCTTTCCTTTGAGTGCTCCCCTTCCCCTCCTACCTCTTAATTATTGGTGTTCATCAGAGTTTTCTTGTAGGTCCCCTGAACTCTTCTGGATGACCCTTATTCTCCTACCTGTTGCTGAGGACTTAACAAGTATATACTGCCAGACCTCTGACCTTAGCTTTAGAACAGTACCTCCAACTGCCTATTGGGCATCTTAAAGGCACATTATCATCATGTCCTAAGCAACCACCCTCAGTTTTCACCAGTGCACTGAAGGGCGTTGTAACTCTGTCCAGTTACCCAAATCAGAAATCTAAGCATCATTTTTGACTTACTGTGCTCTTTCATTTGCCCGATTCTTAACATTACTAATCCTCCAAACATAGACACACACGGAATATTTCTCATTTTGTTTCTTCCCAAGTTCAGTCGTTTCTCACACAGGAAACTACAGCAGTCTAACTGGTTTCCTTGCCTCCAGTATTTCCTATCCTGCTATCAGTTTCAACTCCAAAAGGAAATTCTTTAAAACACAAAACCAGATCACTCCTCCGCTTAAATCCTTCAGTGGCTTCCTGCTTCTCAAGGTAAAGTCCAAACTCTTTACCATGATCTGACCTCTGCTGACTTTGCCTACTTTGTTTCTCGTTAGTCTTGTAGTGCCATTACTTCAAATCTCACCAAACTTTGCCACCCTAAAGCAGTGGTCCCCAACCTTTTTGGCACCAGGGACCGGTTTCATGGAAGACATTTTCCATGGACCTGGAGGATGTAGGAGATGGTTTTGGAATGATTCAAGTGCATTACATTTATTTTGCAGTCAGACCTTTCTGCTAATGATAATCTGTATTTCAGCCACTCCCCAGTGATAGCATCACCACCTCAGCTTCACCTCAGATCATCAGACATTAGATTCTCACAAGGAGCTCACAACCTAGATCCCTCTCACGTGCAGTTTACAGTAGGGTTCGAACTTCTGTTAGAATCAAATGCCGCTGCTGATGTGACAGGAGGCGGAGCTTATGCAGTGATGCCAGCAATGGTTAGCGGCTGTAAATACAGATGAAACCTCCCTTGCTTGCCCTGCCACTCATTTTCTGCTGTGCTGCCCTCTCCTCCTGCTGTGTGGCCACAGTTCCTAACAGGCCACAGACTGGTAATGGTCCATGGTCCGGGGGATGGGGACCACAGTCCTAGAGAACCACGAAATGTTTCTTATGCTACTTACCTTCACCTGTGTCTCCTTTTCCCTGCGAACTCAGCTTTCTTGGTCACCCTCAAGTCTGGGAATGAGCCTTCTCTGTCAGAGCAGTTTTCAAGCAATAGTGCAATGGATTGCTTTGTATTGTCCCAGAATATATTGTAGATTCATTGAGGGTAAAGACTATGCCTGTCTTGTGTGCTATAGTATTCCTAACACCTGGCACAGTGCATAACATGTTACAAACAAGTATTTATTGTAGGTACAAACACATGAAGGAGACAGTGTTAGACTGCTTGAATTATTGAATATGGAGAAGTCGAAGGCTTTAGAAAAGAGAGACTATCAATTTGTATTCCTCCCTAGCAGTGCAGTTGGAACAGTGTGCGTAATGATAGCCATAACTAAACCACTAAAGTAGAAATCGGATAAAAGACTGAGCCACAAGCAAGGTATTGGGAGTCAGAGCAAAAATCTAGGTTTTCCAAAGCTAGACTTAACCAAATTCCATTTAAGCAACCTCCCTAGATTTAACAAAACTGGGTTTGGTCTGGCAAATGTCACCTTTTGTATGCTTGTAGAGTTCAACATAAGTGCCTACTGCCAGTGCCACATAGGAGCCTATCTAGCTTACAAACCCATGCAGACTGCAATATAATCTCCATCACTAGCTGTAGCTAGAAGCTGTTCTAAGCTTTTAAATCTTTTGTTTTCTCATGTGTATCATTTTCAGTTGGAAAAAAAGGTAAAAACAATGTTAATTGTGAAAAAGACCCATAATCATATTCAAACTCGATTACTTTTCATGTTTTTACCCAGCACCTACATATTTTTATAGTGTTATATGGGGTACTTTTTATGTTATGTACACATTTTCCCAAGTTTCTGCATAGCATTGCGGTGAATATCTTTAGATATCATGATATTTTGCTTATTTAAAGGCTTTTTCCTTAGGAATAAATTCTCAGGTCAGAGGGTGTAAAAATTGTGAGGTTTGCTTTGAGACTATCTATAGCTTTCCAAAAGGGTTCCACTAAAAATTAACAGGAGTATGAAATTACAAGATTTCTCAATGACCTGGAAGCATTGGATTGAGCGAAGAGAGCAGCAGAGAGGGAGTTGTATGTGTAAAGTTTTGTTTTCTTTAGATTGGCTTAGTTTATATTAGGGTTCACAAAGAATTTTTTTTTAATATGGAGAAATAATTTTCTGTCAGATGACAATATATTTAAATAAAAATACCCCTTTAGAGTTAATGAAAATCTGTACCTGTAGCAACTCTGTTATTCTGTGTTAATTCCTAGATATTCTAAAATTCATCCTTTTAAGTCAGAACATTCAGGAGCTGGGTACACAGGCTGAATTATTTTAACTCTTGCTACAATTGTTTTTAGAGCTATATATTTTGGTGCTGTGCTATTAGCCTTTATTGAGAGAGAGTTCTGTGAAGCTCATGTTTTCTGTGATGCTGGGAAATGTGTTTTAATGCATCATATAATATGCGCTTTATGAATACCCTTGTGAAAAAGTCCTTATATGCCCCAGTGCCACAAACTGTTGTGCTTTTCCAGAGTATGTGGTTTGTTTCTGTCTAAGGAGAACTGTCAGCAGTGTACAGGTTATGTTTCAGTTGCTCAGAGCCAAAATCATGATTTACGTGTAGCCTTTCCTTTTAGATACAGTTTTGGGTCAAATTTCGTCAAATCTGTGTTACTTTAGAGAGAAAAATGTTAAATCTTTCACAAAGCATCCTAGTATACATATGGTATTAATGATTACTTCTATTATTATTCCATTTATGCCTTTGAGCTTTTTTGGTTTAAGATTTTATTTGTTAAAATGATAAGGAGTGGAGAACCCCATTGCCCTCTAGGTGATTATGCAGGTCATTTAAAAGCTGACTGGAGTTAAGAGCAAAAAGTATTACAGAATAAAGTACATAGTACCATTACATTTCATGTATATATATATATATGGAGAGAGACTGAGAGACTTTGAGTTTATACTTTTATATACTGCTAAGTTGTTGGAATACATGCCATGTGTATTTTTTAAAGATCAATTTAAAAAAAAGAAACATTGCCCCAGCTTATTTGACGTGGGTAACAGTTTTGCTGTGGCAAGCTCTCATAGAACTATTCTGTATCTGTGACTGAACCTGGATGATAAATCTATCAGTAAGTTGTTTCTGCCATTTGTAAGAAATCAAACTGTAGTGCATGTTTTTTCTCCCCTTCTCTCTTAGGTCATTTGGATCCAGGATTCCTGGCAAGTGACAAAACATCTGCCGGCACTGCACCACTCAATGAAGAAATTAATATCGCCTCTTCAGACAGCGAAGTAGAGATTGTGGGAGTTCAGGAACATGCAAGGTAGGATATTCATTGTAGTATTCTGATACTTTTTTATTTTACTCCACTGTTATACTAACAAGGATCTGATATTTTAAATTGTAAATCTTATTTTAACTAGAAAACAAGCAATAAAAAAATGGTAGACCTCATTCATGGCTGGTATGAAGGGAGAGAGCTAGCTGTCAGCTTTCTTTGGCTTAAGAAACATTTTTTTGTTTAGACATGTTATGAGCCTCAGAATGTGTTATATATCATCTCGTATTAAGAACTTCTCAGCCATACGTGTGTGTGAACTAGAAATGACATTTTTTATTTTAAGCAAATGTCTACATAGCTTAACAGACTTTTCTCTTAAGGCAGAAGCATCATTGTACTTTCCCCCCTCTCATACTTTTTTACCTTTCACTTTACCTTGAAGTATGTAGGGAGCAAACATTTGGGTAATATGTACCTGATTTCATACCTCTTTGTCCGGTTTCCTAGATTACCTCTCCTTGTCTTTCATTAAAAGCAAACTTGCAAGTTATTTTGCTCTGTTCTTACAGAGTGTATTTCTAGTGATGTTCATATGACTAAGGGGGTCCTGTTTCTTAGGATTAAAAAGAAAGCCACAAGACATCAAATTAGTGTGCAGTATTATGAAAATAATTTATGAAGTTTGCTGTTCTTCAAGGTAGAGATCAGCAAACTATGGCCCATAAGCCAAATCTGGCCTGTTGCCTATTTATATATGGACCATAAGCTAAAGATGGTTTGTTTTTACGTTTTTAAATGGTTGGGTGAAAAAAATCAAACAAAGTATGATATTTTGTGACATGAAAATCATATGAATTCAAATCTTAGTGTCTGTAAATAAAATTCTTTGGTAACTGAACCATGCTTGTTGATTTTACATATCATCTATAGCTGTTTATACACTCTAGAGGCAAAGCTGAATAGTTTCAACAGAGATTGTATTACCATCCCCTCTCCTAAGCCTAAGATCCTTACTATCTGAAAAGTAAATACCTTTGCAGAAAAATTTGCTGACTCTTGCTTTAAGGTATGTTCATAAGAATTGGTTACAACCCTCTCAGAGGTGTGCTTCTGGAATATTTCTCACACACACCCCAAAAATTTAGAACTCGTGTATTCTGTGTAGCAAACAACTTCTCTCTCATGCCACAAGGGTTCAGTTGTGATTTTCTGATAAATATGTTCATAACACAATATCTTCATTACCTTGCTCTTTATCTGATTTTATTCTTTGGTTGGCCAGGTAATAAAACACATTCACCAGCATTTCTTCTATTTCTTTTATAAAAGATGGATTTGGAAGTGTGAAATGGGGATGAAATACAGATGCATATAAATTGAGGGTCCCTTTATTCTAGTGAGACCCAGTTTTACTTTCTGAGAGCATTTTTCAGTTAAGTAATTGGAACTGTAAGGATGTTGATTTGACTCATAGTTTAACATGCTATCTCCCTGAAAGTGGTGGGTTCTGTCTTTATCAGAACTAATATTGTCCTAGCACTTTGTCATTTACTCTGTTTTTATGTCCTTACTATGCCTGTACGGCTGCTTCCTTTTTTTTTTCCCCCTCTTTTTTTTTTTTTAATGGTTATTTTCTCTATTCTGGTAGGAAAGAATTTTTCCTCTTCAGTCTTTATCTCATTTTTTTCCCTTTTTTCCCTACCTTAATCAAACTTTTTTGCTATGAAATTCGTTTCCATTTTTCCATCTATTCTTTTCAAGCTGACTTATTCATCAGACGAGGAAGCTAGAACTACTGATTTCTTCCTTTACTTCTGCATTTGTTTGCCATTATTTTAGTTCACCACTGTTCCTTGCAATATAAAAGACATTATCCTAAGTCCCATGTCAGGATCTTTCTAGAATACTGTATTTTTTAATTTCAGGATACCTACTATGATACCTTAGCTATTGACAGATTGATGTGGGTCAGTTATCTTCATTTGTGCCAGGGGCACATTATTCATTGACCACTTCTTCTTGAGTTACATTTCAAATTTTAATTCATTGTACTCAGGTGTTCCCACTTAAGCAAGGAGTAGGTAATAACCTATATTATGTATCTAATTTCTTAACTCTGTGCTAAGATATATTATTTGGTCCAATTCTCTGTTAACTTCTACCATCTCCCTTTTTTTCATTTTCTTATGCCTAGAATTGTTATAGCTTGAGCCACCCTTCTTTTTAGCCTCTTTGTTCTCTTTTCTTCCATCATGACATCTTCAGCTTCCTCTTTTTTTTAACCAATATGTTGGTATCTGGAGTTAAAATTGCCATTATATTTCTATTAAAACTTAAATTCTCAGTTCTTCCCACCACCCCTAACACACACACACACACACACACTCTCTCTCTCTGTCTCTCTCTCTCTCTCTCATGCCCTTCTTTGAGCTTGTTAGGTCTTTTATATCTAGATTGTCATTTTACTCATTTCACATATTTGTTCCACACTTGAAAAGTCAGATGACTTTGGCTACATTTTAAATAACATAACATTATTTTCAAGGACTTTTTCATAGAGACACTGAAACATTAAGCTGTGTTTTACTCTGATCCATTGTTTGAATACTGGGGGAATCATATCTTGTAGGTGATGCCCATTTGGAAACCTCAGTGGTGATTAATACTGTACTAACAATGGAATGAATGTATAGAGGTTACAGATTCTTTTCAGTATTTTTAACTGAATCTTGTATCATTTTGAGAGTTCTCTTATTTTAGTCTTGGGTCTAAGGCAGAGTAGAGTCTCACTGACTGTTCTCTCTGAACATTTTTTCAACAGTTTCTATAAAAGTAGCCTGAAAATCTTACGAACATTGAGATTAAAAATCTGAGAATTGGGTAGGGGAACAGGCTTTCTTGTTGGTTGTTGGTTGCTTCAGAATTGCCCATCTGGCTGCCTGTATCTCATTTGGAATTTATTTCTTTTACAGGTCTAGGGTTGCAGTTATGAAGTATTGATGTGCTTCTGGCAGGGTTATCGCTCGGAAAAGGTTTTAGGTTTTGATCCACATTTTTTTGTTCTAATTTGATTTGCATGTATACAGTAGATGTTTTGTTTGGATTTAGCTGTCCTGTTCTTATTTTTTCTTTTGATAATTCTACATTGTTATGGGCTTTCTGAGAGTTTTTAGAAACCCAGATTTGGTCCTGGAGTTGTTCTCTTTGGGATTGTGGTTGCTCTGATTTGTGTTGGGTGTCATTTTTCCATATCAGAAGCATTTTGTTTAGCCTTTGCACTCAGTACTTAAGAGTTGTGATGTTGCCTCCCCCTCCCCTTTTGATAAAGTTGTTTTTCTTTTCTTGCACGTTAATATCTTTCCCTATTCTTTTATTTTAGATTCTGTTGTATTCACTTAGCTTTTGTGTTTCTCCTAGTGCTAGCCTAGAAAGCATGCTTACTGAACTAATGGTTGAGTGCATCTTTTATGGCTGCCTTGTATTGCTGTGGTGAACTCCTAATATTACCTAAATGTTATTTCCAAATGTTAATTTTTAGACAGTCCAATTTCACAAATGCTCTTTGCTAGTGAGATGGAACCTTTCTTAACATCTCTAGTTCTTCTGTGCCCACTTAATTTTGCCAGAAGTTTTAATTTATGACCCTCATGCCAATATTTATCTGTTTTTGTTCTTGGTCCTTTTTCTTTCTCTTCTTCTCCCAGCTTCATTGGTAATTGCTCTGGGAAGATGACTGCATATACTGCAGATCTTTTTCTTATGGAACTGTGTTGGGATAGTTCCTTTGGTACCTATTCTGAGGCTTTCGTGAATAATCAGACTCTTACCTTATTTTAGTCTATTAGTTCTGTGGTCATTGGTGTTAATATTGGCTCATTGCTCAGCAAAAGAATTGATGCAGGAAGCTTTTGCATTTAAGACTAATTGCTTCATAGAACCAGTTGCTAGCATTAATCCTAAAAGAAAAAGCTAGGGAGGCAGATGAGCATTTCCCTAAAATCACAAGGATTCATTTCATCTACAGTTAGGAAAAATAAGTAGGAATGTTATCTAAGAGGTCACCTTCAGGCTCTGTAAATGAGAACAAAAATGATTAATTTTTAATGTTGTTTTCTTAGAATAGTAAGGTAACTATATCAAAAGCTGGCCATCAGAGCCTGCTCTCTTTTTATGTTTTTTTCCTTCATTCCCACTGTGAAGTCTCTCCTTTATTCATTTCAATGTATGAAGAACAGGAAATTATTCTATTAAGACTTACTGTTTATAAAGTGTTTTTTGTAACATTTTGGGAAGTGAGGCCTGGAACATTTTCTTGGTTCTAAAATGCAAAATGTGGCTCTAAGTTGTGTTTCATACCTGCTACCAGTCATATGCAGATTAAATACTTTGTGAGAACAAGGACTGTATCTGCCCGAAAATTGGACTGGACCAACTGAAAACCAGCCAACTATGCTCCCACCCCAAATCTTTCATAGTGCAGAAAAAGCATATGTGATGATGCATGAAATTCTATTTGTTATGTTAGTTGCCTCACAAAATTTTGAGCCTCTCTCATTCTTCTTATTCTGTTCTCATCTAGCTATTATTCAATGTGGTCGAGGTCATTAAAACATAATATATTTTTTGAATGTTTTATTGGCTTATAACACACATAGAAAAGTCATAGTGTACACTTTAATTTTTGCAAAATGCTCATACCCAAGTAACCAGTACTTAGATCAAAAGAAGAATGGAAGTCCCACTGTGCCACTTTCCAGCCACAACTTCCCTCTTGTCTTTCCCCCTGTAACTGTCCTGACTTTTAAGAATAGTTGTGCCTATTTTCGAACAAATCTTAAAAGTCATTGACAACCTAAGAGGTCATCTTAGAATCTTCTTTAACATTCCTGACAGATGCCCCAGCAATTACTTGAGTATTTAAAAGGCAATTTATTCCATTTTGTAATGGCTGTAATTGTGTAGTAATGATCATCCAAAACTTGCCCTCCAGAAACTAATTCATGGTTCTTACTATGCTCTCAAGGTCTCTGTACAAGGTAGAGTAGCACCTTTCATGGTGGCTGCCCAGCTCACAGTGATTCTCCCTTCTTTCGAAGCTGTCCTTCTGTCTACAACTAATTAGAACCAGGAAAGCTTTTGGCCAGCGATAGGATCCTCACATTTTCCAGAGAATCTAAAATTTTAAAGTGAGAGAAATTGACTGCGAGAGGGTTGGTGTTTGTTCCATCATCCCTAGATTCTTTGACATGCTTCACTATCCTAATGAATTCCCTTTTTTGCTTGAAGTAGCTTAAGTTGGTTTCCGGTAACTGAATCATTGGTAACATAACTACAGGAGTAGTCTCTTTAGATAGTTGTAGTGTCTCATCTCCTTATTCTCTTTCCTTCAGCCTTTCATTAGTAGTACATACGGTCTCTAAACCTCTCATTCTCCTAGTTCTCTTCCTATACCAGACACTTTCTAGAATCTGCTTCGCTGTTTATTGAATGCCCCTGGGAACTAGAGTACTCCTCTCAATCAAACATAGTAGAGTACTTCAGGTGTAGTCTGAGGGAGGCGTAGTTATGTAATGGAAAATAAACCTGTGAGTGGAGACCTGATTTTGTTCTGCCTGGACAGTTGTCTTTTGGCCTCAGTTTTTTCTTCTGTAAATGAAGATTAGATCAGATCCCCTTTAAAGCCACTGCCTGATGTTACGTCATGCGATTACTTAGGGAGCAGTGCAGAATAACAATTGAGACTATAAACCTCTTTTATTTCAGAGATATTTCTAGGAATTCTGCCAAAACTTATATTGACTTTGTTTTGCCTGAATTCTTACTAAATGTTTAGCCAGCTTTAATAAGTGTTTGTACAGATGAGCTTTTGAACCATTAGAGAACTTTATATTTTTATTTATGTTTTATTTTTGAAATGTTTTTACAATATATCCATGTAACAAAACTTTATACTTTTAAATTGTTAGTCGGGGCCTATCTTGTCACTCTGATGACTCTCACTATATAATTTAATACACACCTCTGTAAAATAACAACATGGTATGGAAAGCATTGGACCTGAAATCAGACCTGTCTCTATGGAAGTTCCTTGGCCTGCCACTTTCAAGCAGTGTAGCCCCAGGCAAAACATGTAACCTGTTTCAGCTTCCATCTCCCTCTCCATAGAGTGTGGATAATAACTTCCGTGCCTCCCTCATAGGCCCGTTGGAATTGTCAAATGAAGAACTGAAATTGCTTAGGAAAACTTAGTATATTGGCCATCAGTCGCACAGATGTTGAATGGGCTCCTTCGGCTGACATTCTTCCGTGACTACATGGTCACTTAACCTGAGTTTACTTAATGGGTTGGACAGATAAGGATTAAACATTGGGCTTTATGGCCCTTATTTTAATGCTTTTCACTAGCTAATCTTTGAAAATGCAGTCGCCTCTGGGTTAGCAGCTACTTAGCCCATTTCTGAACAGATGGCAGGCCTCTGGTACTGTAGCAAATCTGTATTCAGCCCCCTGCTTTGATCCCGAGGGATCTGTTCTTCAGCAACATTCTCAGAAGGGAGTATTTTTCAGGCTAGCCTTTGTTGGACAGGGCATCCTTCCAGGAGCTTAAGGGTCCTTGAGACAGTTCTGCAACTGCATCTTGTCCATTGTTACCTAATGCTCTTTTGAACCAGGTGGTACAGGTAGCATTAAATCAAAGCTGCAATTCTCAAGTGACCCAGCATCATCACTCTTTGTATATAGATCGTCAGAACATCTGCTCAGGAGCCACTGTGGTAGTTGGTGTGACTAAACTCATGACACTTACTACTTCTCACATAAACTATATGGGGACTTTTCAGCAACTTAGATTCGAGGACATGTGCAGCAATGATAGCTCAAGCTGCCTGCCTTCCTCTGATTTAAGTAAAAACTTAGCGCTTCATCCTGCAGCCTCACAATGCTATCATTTGGCTGGAATGTGGAATTCAAGCTGTCAGTGTTTCTGAAACAATTTTCTTCGGTGAACTCTTGGTGTGATTTGTCAGCAAGGCAGTTCTGTCGTCTAATAGGACCCTTTAGGGACCCTAAACTGAGGACTTTAGCTTTGCTACTTTCACTGAACCAAATTATAAGTGGTTCTGATGAATGACCCAAGTGTTTCTGTTGTGACCTCCAGGACAAGGGAAATTGATCCTTTACACATGACCTAGTACTTATCAACTTTTAGAAATCTAATCTGTAAAGGGATATTACTGTCACTGTCATTGTATGTTCCGACTAAGATTGCTTGGGCATCTTAATTTTGTTCTGGATTTATATGTTGCCCTGCCTTGAAGATCCCTGAGATTTAAATGAGTTCAGAGGAACATCATCTTACCCATGGTCAGTGACTTATTTGGACACAATTCCCGGACTTTCTATTTTGTTTCCATTCTTACTGAGATGAGACTTTTGGCCTTTTTAAGGCTAAACTGAGGGTGGGGATGCGAGTGGAGACAGACATGGAGGGAAGAATACTGATTGTAGGTTTCATGAACTTGCATAGTAGGCTTATCTTAGTAAAAATGTTCATCAGTACAACTGAAGTCATGTTGTCTTCTGCTTTTCCTATGGTGAGATTAACCATGCTTTTGTTCGTCATCTCAATTGCAGGTGTGTTCATCCTCGAGGAGGTGTGATTCAGAGTGTTTCTTCGTGGAAGCATGGTCCGGGCACGCAGTATGTTAGCACCCGGCAGACACAGTCATGGACTGCTGTGACTCCCCAGCAGACTTGGGCTTCACCAGCAGAAGTTGTTGACCTTACCTTGGATGAGGATAGCAGACGTAAATACCTACTGTAATACAATGTCACTGTGTTTCCTCTGCACTGTTCCCTTCTACTTCCTCCTCCTGTTTGTGACACGGAAGTTCATTGTCATAGCTTCAGCTTCAGAAGCTGTTTGTGGCATTTGTAGAATTGAAACTCATGGAAAATCCCACCCCCCCCCTTTAATTAAAAGAAGTCATTTAGGAAGATAACTTAACCACAGAAAAAAGAATTTCTTTTCTTCTTTCCTGTAGTAGGAACACAAGAATGATGGATTTTATTAGACAACTTCATTTTACTTGGTAACTTTTAACCTTAGAAAACTCTGTCTTCCTTCTAGAATAATGTTTTACTTACCAGGTAAAATGGGTTTTCAGTTTTTAAATCTTATATTTATTTTTCTGTATAATGAAATTAATATCTAAACTTGACCACTATCTGCCCACCCCATTGGCACTCATCTTAGGGCATTCGCACACGTTATCATTCAGGTCCTTATTGGCACCTAGTAGGGCATGTGCATTTAAAAACTTGTCCTTAAAAATAGAAGACAAAAATATTTAAAACTATTTTTTCTTTTAGCTTAAGTCTTCTGCCTTCTTTCCTTTGTTTTTGGTTGACTTCCCACAACACGAATAATTGACATTTTCTGTTTATAAATACTACTAAGGTGACTTAGTTGGTCTCCTTGTTGCAATAACTCATAACTCTTTGGAAAATGTCTCCTTTGGGGCAGAGGCATTTCAAATAGATACCTACCATGAAGTTTTCTGGGCATCTGAAGAGAGTACTGAGAGATCAGTGGGGAAATCTTTCTCCCTCAACTTTTATTCTCAAATAACAGGAGAACATAGAAACCTGTTACCTAGGAAAAATGTGGAAAGTTGTGTGGCTTCTAAGGCTACAGGCACTTGCAAATGAGAGGAAAGTGCCTTCTTTCATAGCTGGTCTCTCTATAAAGTGTGTATAACAACTGATTTTAACACTTGAGCTGAAGTGGACCTGATGCTGTATTTGGGTATTTTTCTCCTCTACCTTCTAAAAAAAAAATTACTATAATAAAAACAAAAATATATCATAAGAAATCAGATACAAAGCACATAAATGGCATTGTAAATTTTACAGTATCTAAAAGGAATAGCAAAGGGTAGTAGGAGCTTCAGGGATTTCAGGAAATGCCAGCATTGGAGTTTTGTGGCATTAGTTACTACCTTTTTTCCTTTAACACATTGTAGTTACTAGTGAATTATTTTAAAAGCAATACCTGGAGTTAGAACACTATGTATTGTGCACAGGGGGGAGCGAAGCAATTTTGGCTTAGAAGACCTCACCTTTTGTTTCCTTTTTTTGTTTTTGTTTCCATTGTTACTGTGGCTGTGGCCCTTGCCTCCCTCTTCAGACGCCTCCGTGGCTCTTCCTTATAAGAATATGAGAACTACCGTTGGCAGTTGCCATTCAGCAAACACACATTTACCAAGGGCCTGCTCTGCGTAAGGCACTGTGAGGGGTAGATGCTGTGGGGGCTGCTGAGATGAATGGGATACACCCCGCATGTACATGCATCAGAGTCTGCCTGGCTCCACCTGTCTGGCCTTTCCATTTCTTTTCTTTTCCTTCTTTTTTGGTAAAGACAAGTTAATTCCTTTACCTTTCTTCCTGTTAATTCTCCTGTACACGCCTTCTTTGGGAGCGTATTTGAGCATGTGTTCTTTGATCTCCTCTGATAGCATCTCATTTGATCTGGCCTCTGTTCTTCATCAACTTTTTATTTTTCCTCCAATCTACTTTTACTAGATCAGGCTTTTAAGATCATGAACTTCCAGCTTTAGCACCTCATGTATCAGTATCTCACATGGCCACAATTCTAGACAAAAACCAAAGACCCAGAGGCCGGAGCGAAATAGGACCTTCTGCAGATTCACTACTGGTGTATCCTTGGACCCTCACGTTTTACTTTAGGATTAATTTATTGAATTTTACTGTTACACATCGTTTTTGACTTGAATTAAAATCCTAGACAAAGCAGAAATGTACAATTTCTGGTCTGTGTTTTCCAGGAAAATCAATGGGAAGAGAATAGAGTGGATTATATGACTTGAAATCTTTGCAGCTTATTTCCCTTCCCCACCCCCTAACCCCAGGATCAGGGCAGAGCCCCATTTTAAAGAATGTTTTTGCATTACCTATTCTTATGTTAACAGTATGTTTTTCCCAATTCCATACAGCAAGCGATTTCCCATGACATATTTTCTCTAGTCCCTAACAGTCATCCTCTAAAGAGAGGACTTTTGTGGTGTGCTGTTGTGCGTTGTGGATTGGGAACGGAGAGTAGAGTTGTATCCAAGCTCTTTTTTGGCCCTTTGCATTTATATCAGGTTGCACTTTCCCCTCACTGGTTCCTATTCTAGCTCCCTAACTACCTGACTTGATGCACCAGAACAGAAATTTAGATATCAAGATGCAAAAAGGGGAGGAAGAAGGATGGTAGAGACAGTCAATTCTCTTTCCTACTAGGTTGGGGGCTTTTCCACCTAATAACTAACTAGAGAGAGACTGTGTTTCAACTCTTTCACTCCGCTATCTAGAAGAATGGGGATTTGATTTCAGGCAAGATATTAATGATAAAATTCTGTGATACATAACTTCTGTAACGTGAAATTTCTTTTAAAGGGATTTTTTTAAAACCAAAGTTTTGCATTCGGTAGCATAAGTAACACTTTATGCTTCACAGGACATTGTTCACAATAATATCTCTGTTAAAATGGTACAAGCGGGTCACAGATTGGTCTATGCCACTGAGGTTAAGTTTCCTTCCCCTCCAATTTGAAAAAATCAGAGCAGTGACCTAGCTATTGCATCAGCATGACTGCCTTGTAACTTATAATTGCTGCTCTTCAGTAATTGTCTTTCATTTTGATGGTAGGGGCCAGAATGAATGGACTCCATTATTCTTTATAATTGAGCATCCCATGAACTCTGCTTTTATTGTTGTTAATTGTGAATATGAACCATCTGATTTGCTAATGTAGTCGTTTGTTCATCATTACTTTTAGCAGGTTAGTACCATAGGTAACTTAAATTTGTTGCCTGCTTTTTATACTGTCACAAGGTGTTTGAAAAAGCTGGGGACACAATTTTGTCTTTTAGTTTGAAACTTTTTTTTAAAGGCAAAGAGCCCCTAATCCCTGTTCTCCAGTATGTGTATGATGTGACTTCCATGTATATATAAAAATGACTGTGCCCTAACCAAACTTCCTCAGATTGTGCACTGTTTAAAATAATCACATATTTTAGTCCAATGCTGTTGTATTTTTTCATTTTATTTAAAACACTACTTATTCTTTTAACAAATCTTAAAGGGGTAGTGATCTTAAAAAAAAAATCACTGGATAACTAGGAAATATTTTTGTTGTTGTTTTGTTTTTTAAAGAGTACAAAAGTCATTGAAGCCTTTTGCTCCTCTTACGGTGAAAATGAAATGTTAGCCATCGTATGGCTAGGAACCAATGCACTTGGCGGTGAACAGACGTGCTGTTGCTGGAGTGTGAGCGTGAACTTGATGCAGTGATGACAAATCATTGCTTAGAATTAATGTTTTCAAATGTGCAACTCTAGTTTTTAAAACAAAATTTGGTTCTTTACATTCATTATTTAGTTTCTGTTTCCATTTAGTATTTAATGGTCTTTGGAGAAAAAAATAATAAAACAGAGTGTTATATATATTTTTTGGTGCAAGATAAGATTTTCTGTTTTTTGAAATAAGTCTGTAGCATAAAGGTTAAACTATTTTAAGACAAAATAAAATAGAGTGTATTTAAACAATGATATTTTCTGAGGATTTTTTTTTTTCTATCTGCTTCAGTTAATTAGGCGGTGCCTGGAGCAGCTCCCTATTTACTTTTCGGATGTGCAAGTGGATTGTATTTTGTTAACTGATGTTATTGTTATAAGATACCTGCTTTTTCCAAGCAATAGCTGTATCCTATTCCCAAGATGTTTTGCAAGTAACCTGTGGTGTGTCAGATCTTGATTAAGAAAATTGAATTAGCTTTCCTGTAGCCCCTGCCTCCCTTTGCAGCTAGGACCAGTGAGATTTCAAAGAGGGCCAAAGGCTTCTAGTTCTAGGCACCTTTGTTGCTGGGAACAAAACTCAGCTTCTGGTCACATCCCAGAGATCAGTGCATGAGGGTACCGTACGATGCTGCAACTGCATGTACTTTGCACTTGGTTGGACACTGAAGCAAGTATATGATGTTTGAAAAATATCCTAAAGAACTTTTCCCCTAGTCTGGTTCTTTATTTGTTTATTAAAAAAATTATTTTTAGAGATGGGATCTCGCTCTGTTGCCCAACCTCGAGTGCAGTGACGTGATCATAGCTCACTGCAGCCTCGAACTCCTGGGTTCAAGTGATCCTCCCACATCAGCCTCATAAGTAGCTGAGAGTACAGGTTTGAGCCACCGTACCTGGCCCTCGTTTGATAGAAACTACCATATTAATATTTCATGACTTCTATAACTTATCTTTGTGTAAAGGTGAATGGGGAACCAGGGAGAGTGAGACCTGTCTTCATTAAAATACCCAACTCCTGAATGTCTTATTTTTCTCAAGAATTTTTAGTTCTGCTTGTACTGGAAAGTTACGTGTTAACAGTTAGGAAATACACTGCCAATAAGGAGAAAGTGTTTTTAGTTTTTTAAAATGGTTCTTTTATACTACCTTGTATCTGACCCCTAGGCATATTAGTACTTAGGAGAAACTTCTTTGACTCTAGAAGAAAATTGTTTACCTAGGACCTTACTTTTGAACCCGTTTACCCTTGGATTCTGCTTTTGAAGAACAGACTAGGCACATGTAAGTAAAATAATCAATGGCTACTACTTTATGTCTTTTGGGCTGCTTCTATTTTTTGCTTTATTGGCCTTCCTTTTCTTATTGGCTTGTTTTTCACAGTAGATGCCAACTTGTAACTTTAGTCCAAACACAAAAGTTACAGGTAAATCTCTACCACATATATAAATATTTCTTCAGCTTCGTTTTTGCAACCAAAGTAAAGTGAATTTCCTTTAGGTTTGGTTTTAACCATATTACTGCTCTGCAAAGGAGTAATCCTCCTAGGTTGTTAGTAGGTATGATTTTCCTTGCTTCCTTGACTTGATGTTTGAGAGCACTGAATCACAGAATTAGAGAAGTTTTGAGCTACAGTGGAACCCTGCCTGGGAGAATCTGCCTGAAGCAAAAGAAGGCAACAGTAAGTGGTAGAAGCAGTGAGGTCAGAAAAGATTCAAGTGATCATGAATGTCATAGAGATAGGGGAAGAGCACCTGTTCTTTCAAAAGAGTATGATACTTACTGTCTGTCCATTGCAGGTGGCATGCCTTCTAGGTAGAAATAGCTTTAGGCAGGGATCCCTTTGTGTGATGAAGATTCACTATTTATTCTTTCTGCCAACCCTTGAGGGCCCATGTCGTAGGGTGGATGTGTAAAGGATGGGAGTGAGTGCTGGCAAGAAAGCGAGCCCTCAGAAAGGAGATGTGGTAGCTGCAGCTGGTGTGATCTCATATTAATACATCCTGCCTGGCCTGCTGCTTAGAAACACTGCTTGGTTGTAAATTATGTCTAGCTTCCTACTGAAGGAAGCTGTTTGGTACAGGCTTTTCCCTTTGTGCTTTGCTAAATGACACCTCAGAGGAGTCAGGTCTATTCTCCTGCCATGGTCACTCCATCTGAGAGTGGGAACGTGCAGTGTGGTGGACTGGAGAGCCCTCACTCTTGTGACTGAAGCAAGCAAACCCAACTTAGGATGGATCTTGAATCTACAGCAAGAAAGGGTCAGACTAGAGGGTGGGTGAGTGAGGTATAAAGTGCCTGATCCAGGGAATAGGAGACCCCAGAAAGGCCAGGTGACTACTAAAGGATTCGGTTTCTGTGCCTGTAAAATGAAGAGTGTCTTAGATTCCTTTTCTGAGACTGAAAGATCAGGCTGTGTTCTTTTAGGGGATAAGTCATTGTTCTGCAGAGCCATCAGACTTTTCAGGCAAGAGCTCAAGAGAGCTGCTCATTTCAAAAAGCTGCTCCAGGGACTACAGTTCTACCATCTCACTTAAGCTTTAGGAAAGCATTGGATGACTGGCACCTACAGAGCCTTGAATTTCCACAAGCTCTTTATTTTCAAAAGTTTTTTGTTTTGTTTTTTCTCAAGATAGGGTCTTGCTGTGTCACCCAGGTTGGAGTGCAGTGGTGTTATCATAGCTCACTGCAACCTCAAATTCCTGGGCTCAAGTGATTCTCCTGCCTCAGCCTCCCGAGTAGCTGGGACTAAAGGCATGCACCACCACACCTGGCTAATTTTTCTATTTTTTTGTAGAGACAGGCTCTTGTTCTTGCTCTTGCTTGGGCTGGTATTTTCAACGTTTTAAAAGAATGTTTATTTCTAAATTTCTGCATGGAGTAAGAAGTAGTATGGATTGCTGTCCTGGAAAACAGAGAACAAAAGAATAACAATATCCAGATTTACATAGCTAGCATAGCTAGACTTTGCAAGAGCAGATTTTTAAAAAAAAAGTGATTCAAATTAGGACCTTTTTTTTTTTTTTTTTTTTTTTGAGACAGAGTCTCACTCTGTTGCCCTGGCTAGAGTGAGTGCCATGGCGTCAGCCTAGCTCACAGCAACCTCAAACTCCTGGGCTCAAGCAATCCTCCTGCCTCAGCCTCCTGAGTAGCTGGAACT
>CAUYSK010038239.1:0-46051 GCA_963575035.1 Avahi laniger | reverse complement strand
GTTCCCACGTGGCTCCTTTGTTTCTTCCTTGAGCGGAACCTATCCCTCACCCACTGCCTGCGGGTGGCCTGGTGTGGCAGGGTCCCTAGAGACCCTGAGCGAGCCAGGAAAGTGAGTCAGTGGCCTCCCCAGGTGGCTGCCAGCCTGTGGCAGTGTGGGGCGCCTGCCCTGCGTCCTGTCCCGTCCTGAGCTGAGCTGTCCCCAGCGCTCACCAGCACATCCTGTTGAGGAGACAGTTGAGTGGATTGTCACTGCCGTCTGGGAGACCACCTGGCAAGGTCAGACCTTACTGAGAACTGCAAGTTTGATTTAAGGGGATGTTTCAAAGCAGGGCTGCGTTAGGATTGGATGAGAATCACGACCTTCCCAGGCAGGGTTGGTGGAAGCCGCAAGGAGGGGGCTTGAGGGGTTCAGAGACTCCTAGGGGCAAATTCCCCTGAGGAGTCAGAGCCTTCTGGGAAGCTCCCGGGCATGCACAGTGGTCCCCTTTGTCCGGGGAGAGGCCGGAAGAGCAAAGACATGCTAATGAGGCTGAGGAAATCCAAGTCCTGCTGGAGCAGGGGGAAGGGGCTTCCGCTGTGTTCTCAGTGTCAGGCTGAAGTGGGGCCACGCTTAGCGCTGCAGGTTTACATGCTAGGGACGCTCTACGCATTTTCTTCATGGCTTTTTGTCTTCTCATGAAAGGTGTTTTTATTCACAAATGTTGTAGATGAGAATAATGTCTATTTACAAAGAAGTTAAACAGGCTCTGAAATGTCATTGTGCCGAGCGAAATGGGGACCAGTGACAAGCTTTTAAGAATTCAGCCCTTGAATTTTGTAATTTTTATTTCTTCAGTTCTGTCTGGTAACTTCCCCTGTACAGGTGCTCCTGGCATATGAAGAAGAATGATTAACAGTTGTACAGATAACTTTAATGTACTTGAAAGCTATGAAATAATATGTCTGTTACTGAAAATAAACAGGATAGATGTAATATCTGAATTATATATATAATACATGGATCACTTGAAAATAAAGTATCGCCTTAAGTCAAAGAATAATAATACCTGAATATTTATATAATGCCTATCTGACAGGTATTTTAAAGTTGCTGTTATTTTCTGGATTTCCAGAAAGGTTGGTTTACACGAAGGCTGACTGGTTAGGAAGGTAGCACCTGGCGGACGTCTCGCCACACTCCCAGACTGGAGCTGAGTTGGATGCTGGGTGGGTGGGGGAAGCTCCTGCCTGAGTCTAGACCGCCCAGATGTGCTTCCTGCGCTGGGCTCCCGGGGATCTGCCTTCTCAGGCCACATGCAAAACCAGTTCTGTTAGTCACCCCTGACACACCCTGAGTCACCGCCACCCTCTCTGGGAAGCCAGGGAGGAGACCTTGGCTGCAGCGACCGCAGCACCAGGTTT
Source organism: Avahi laniger (assembly GCA_963575035.1). Classification (NCBI taxonomy): domain Eukaryota; kingdom Metazoa; phylum Chordata; class Mammalia; order Primates; family Indriidae; genus Avahi; species Avahi laniger. The sequence continues at coordinate 44,648 of CAUYSK010038239.1, read as the reverse complement.
TGCCCTCTTGCAGCCCCGATCTGTTTATTTGTCCTGCCTCCTGTGCCTTTGGGGCCCTGGGTCTCAGTTTGCAGAGAGATCGAACTGTGGACTCTGCAGGCCGTGCCTGCGGGCAAGGTGGGCGCAGACCCGCTTCGCTGGGCTCCTTGCCTTGTTTGTCCTGCGTCCCAGGCTCCTCACGGTGCACGCTAGACGCATCGCTCTTTTCTCATTTCAGTTCTCATTTTAGTGGTCGAGGTGCCTGTGAGAATTTCTTTTCTCATCCATGTTTTTAGTTCTTCTCTTTTTACTTTCCTTGTCATATTGTGAGGAAATTTGGAACAAGCAGCAGAGATTACTGGTATCTCCAGTGGAAAAGCATGCATTGTGCAGAGTGTACCTTTGCAAGGGTTCTGGTCCTTGCTTTTAATCAGTTTTACATCTCTGTAAGTTGCAGATAACTGGTAGCAATGTAAAGTAATTATTGTCTGCAGACATGCAAAAAAATAAAAAAATCATGTTGGCATGGTTAAAATGACCCCCTCCAAACCATGGTAAAAGCTAGTTTAATTGTAAATTCATTTCAGCATTCCTTTATTCCATATAAATCATATAAATTTGTATTTCTATGACTTCTCTGACTTCTCCTTTTAACTGATTGTAACATCTTATTGATTCCCTGATTAATGAGGTGAATAAAATCTTTAACATATGTTCATTTTATATCTGTAGGTAAGTCAATTTTACCTTTCATAATTATTTTTAACATAAAATTTTGTAGTCTCTGTTAAAAATAGCAAAGGTGCCGTGCTTCCTGGTTAACCAATGACAGGAATGGACCCTAGGGAGAGGAACTTTGATGCAAAAAGCAGAAGAACAAATTAATCCCGACAGCTCAAGACTTTGGAAGTTTCTCTCCTAGTATTATAAAAGTGAGCATAGAACCATGAACAACCAACGGTCAAAGAAGAAATTACAATGAAAAGTAGAAAATACCTTGAGATGAATGAAAATGGAAGCACAATATACTAAAACTTCATGGCAGTGCTCGGAAGGAATCTTTTAGCTCTAAATACCTATGTTAAAAAAGAACAAAGATTTCAAATCGATAACCCAACTTTACAACATTAGGAACCAGAAAAAGAAGAGCAAAATAAACCCAGAGCTATCAGAAGGTAGGAAGTATAGGTTAGAGTGGAGATAAATGAAATAGAGAATAGAAAAATCGTAGGGGAGAACAATGAAACCAAAAGTTGGTTCTTTGAAGATCAACCAAATTGACAAACCATTAGCTGGATTACTAAGAAAAAAGGGGAAAAGATGCAAATAACTGAAATAAAATATGGAAGTGAAACATTACTACCGACCTTACAGAAATGAAAAGGCCCGTAAGAGAACACTGTGAGCAATCGTAGGCCAACAGATTAGCTAACCTAGAAGAAATGGGGTCCGCAGCTCTGTGATACAGATGCAGAAATCCTCAAGGGGATAGTAGCACGCTGAATCCAGCAGCATATTAAAAGGATCATATACCATGACCAGGTGGGATTTATCCCAAGGAGCACAAGGGTGGTCAAACATAAGAAAATCAATCAATGTAACACACCACATTAATAAAGTGAAGGAAAAGACACCATCTGATCATGTCACTTGATGCTGAAAAAGTATCTGACAATTTCTAACAACCTTTCATGATAAAAACCCTCAGAGAAATAGAGAGGAACTGCCTCAACATGATAAAGGACATTATGAGAAACCTACAGCTGACATTCTGCTCGATGGGGAAGGACTGAAATCTTTTTATCAAACATCAGGAACAAGACAAGGACTTTCACCAGGACTGTTCAACATTAGCACTGGAAGTCCTAGCCAGGGCAATTAGGTGAGTAAAAGAAGTAAAAGGCATCCATACTGGAAAGGAAGAAGTAAAATTATCTCTGTTTGCAGATGATATGAACCTAGATATAGAAGATTTCAAAGAATCCACAAAAAACAACTATTAGAACTAATAAATTAATTCAGTAAAGTCACAGGTACAACGTAAACACACAAAAATAAGAACAATAACCTGTGTTTTTTATACCAGCAGTGAACAATTTGAAATTGACAGAATGATTCCATTTATAATAGCATCCAAAAGAATAACATACCTAGGAATAAGTTTAACCAAGGAGGTGAAAAATGTATACACCAATACACATCAATTAAAAATAAATAAATAAATAAAATGGCTCGGTGAGGTGTCTCATGCCTGTAATCCTAGCACTCTGGGAGGCTGAGGCAGGAGGACTGCTTGAGCTCAGAAGTTCAAGATTAACCTGAACAAGGTTGAGACCCCATCTCAATTAAAAAAAAAAAAAAGCATACACTGAAAACTAAAAAACATTGCTGAAAGAAATCAAAGAAGACCTAACTAATCAAAAGACATCGCTGTTCATGGATTGGAAGATTTCTTTTGGTTAAGATGGCACTACTACCCAAAGTGATCAACAGATTCAATGCAATCCCTATCAGAATTCCAATGGTGGGAGGCTGAGGCAGGAGGATTGCTTGAGCCCAGGAGTTTGAGTTTACAGTGAGCTATGATTGCACCACTGCACTCCAGCCTGGGGAACAGAGAACAGAGTACGAGATCCTGTCTCCTAAACAACAACAACAACAACAACAAAATTCCAATGACCTTTTTTGCAGAAATAGAAAAGCTGACTCTCAAGTACATACAGAATTACAAGGGGGCCCCCAAATAGCCGAAACAATCTTGAAAAAGAAGAAAAAGTTGGAAGACTCACACTTCCTGATTTCAGAACTTATTGCAAAGCTGTGGTAATCAAAACAATATGATACTAGCATAAAGAAAAGACCAATGGAATAGAATTGAGATTTCAGAAATAAATCCATACATCTGTGGTTGACTGATATTCAACAAGAGCGCTAAGATCATTCAACAGGGAAAAAATAGTTTCTTCAACAAATGGTGTTGGGACAACTGGATAACCACATGTTTAAATTGGACCCCTACATTAGATGTATACAATAATTAACTCAAAATGGATCAATGACCTAAGTATAAGAGCTGAATTTATAATAGAACTTCTAATGGAAGACATACGGTAAAATCTTCATGACTTTGTATTTGGCAGGGGAGTCTTAGATATGGCAACGAAAGTATAAGCAACAAAAGAGAAAATGCATAAATTGGACTTCATCAAAATTAAAAGTTTATGTGTATCAAAGTACATCTGTTGACATTTAAAAAATACAAGGAATATATTGTATAGGATTACAAAATTCAAACGATGTAGAAAGATACAGACTGGAAAGTGAAGGCTTCTACTTAGTACAATCACTGGTAATATGTTCTTGTGGTTTTTTTTTTTTTTTAAAGAAACTGTTTTACTTGTGCTCACACAATTTTTTTAAAAAATAAAGGTGTTATTACAGATTTGCGTATGGCTTTTTTCCCTCCATATATCTTGGAGCTCTTTCCATACTTACCAGCACCTACAGATGTACTTTATTCGTTTAAACGGCTGCATCCTCACCAAAATAACCAGTGTTCACTGAACATTTGCCGTGTGCCAGCCCCGTTCTGAGTGCTGTAGGCATGTTACCCTGCGAGGCAGCTGCTACCATTGCCCCATTTTGGAGATGGGGGAACGAAGCACAGACACACCCAGTGAGAGATTTAAGTTCAGTGCATCTGGTCCCAGAGCCCAGGCTCTGATTAACACAAAATTCTGCCCCTCCGACACAGTTAGCTTGAGGGAGAGCTGGGATTTATCATAATTTGTAGTTTACATACCTTCAACTTTTTGATTGTTGTTTTCTGCTCTAGTTTCGTCAAAGGGGTCCCTAGCGTGTGTTGCCTCTGAGTTTCACACTGTGGGACTCTGGCTGTCTCTGCCGTATTGGATTCCCTTTATGTTGTCTTCCTCAAATTGGAAGAGGCAGGGAATAACTAAGAAGAATCAAACAATTATGATTAAGGTTTGCAAGATTGTGCCCAAGAACGGCCACCAGATCTTGATCTCAGTCCAGAAGAGAGGGTGCCTATGATTTTTATAGCTTGGACTACATACAAAAAAAACCAATCTCTGTAGACTATTCTTCTGTCCTGAAGGGGAGGCCAGTCCCATTGCTACATGAGTGAGCATCACACTGAGACTATGGTGAACAGGTCCCGGGGGAAAAGGAACACGAGGACCCCAGCTAGTGGGCCCTTTTGTTCCTTCTTTCTTTTCTTCACACTGGGTCATTGTATCTCCCCGAACTGAGCTCCAGATAAGAAAGTAGCTGTAACCCCAGCTAACAAACAAGTTTCACGTGAACAAGCCAAGGGGTAGGGGTGAGTCGACTTTGTGACTCAGTGGAGATGTAGCAGAGAGGCAGTCGTCTTCTGGGCCATCGGTGTTCTGGCTTTGGGAAGCAGGGGAGAAATGACAAGCATGTTAATGCCAGACAGCCTTGTTGCTACTGGCTTGAGGGAGCATAAACAACTAGCTGGTTTGCATCTAGGATCAAGATGAAACGTAATAGAAAACCCAAGCTGCAACGCTTTTTTCCTTGGTCAGCAGACGGCAGGATGCTGGATGCTGGATGCTGCTGATGTCTGTGCACCCTGGCTGGCCCTGGTGTTCTTGGCCACTGGTGAGAGAGTCTGCCATTTAGATCCATTTAACAGAAAAGGATATTCATCTAGAAGGATCCCAGCCTGTGGTAAGAACGCAGGCTTGGCACGCACTGGGACTCTGGGAACTCGTTCTTAAATATACTAATCCTTTTTTGGGAGCAGTACAGGCAGTGGCACACGAAATAGGGGATTACCATAAGATTTGCCAGCATGTTTTCACATGCCACAGACACTTTGGAAAGTCTCTTTTATGCCAGTTTGAGTAGGACACCAGATTTACGGGTAGGAAACCAAAGTTTGAAATTAGCTGCTAGGGCCATAGGGTCAGATCACGGTAGAGCAGAAGATTGCGCTGTGAGTTCAGAGAAGATCTGCAATATTTTTCTTGACCTCTGAATTTGTGCAAACCACTAAGTGAAGAAACATACTTCCTTTGGTTCATCTGACCAAATTATCATCTGTAAACTTTTGGCCTGGTTGCCTCAATCTAACTGCAATCTTCCTGTCTGCTTGAGAGAGAGCTGGGTGGGAGAAGGGGCCAGCGTATCGTTGCTCCCCAGAGTCAAGACCTGAGCAGACAAATGGGTCCAAATTGAAACCAGAATGATTTCACTCCTGGAACAAGTCATCATCTTTCCTAGCACGTGTATTTTTCTTTTAAACTAAAGTCACTTGTAGTTTTGCAAAGCTGGAATGTAAAGTGAACATTCCCTGGCAGATTAGGGGATGCACGTAGCTTTCCGTGACTTACATTCCGAGTGCGTGTGTAGCAGTGCCTTTAAGCCATGACCGTAGCCCGTGGTGCAGATTAGTTATGCTGAGCATAGACGTGGTTGAGTGACGCTCCTGATGCTTTGATGTGAGCAGGGCCCTGACATCAGACCATAGTGATCTTTCACAGGCTCTGCATGTCGACTTCTTTCCAGGTGGGAGAAATCATTATTTTGATGCATCACTCTCCAACCACACTGGTAGAGCAGCACATTATTAAGTTCTGGTTTGGACATTGAAATAATACTTGTAGCAGGAACTTGAACAATGCACGTAAAAAAAAGTGGTGTGTTTAATGGTGTCATGGCAAAGTGAAGGTGCTGAATGGGAAAGGGTGTGACCAGGGCTCATCTCTAAAATCCTTGGGATGTTTCCTCCTGAGGGCTCAAGCTTCAGATGGGGTAGGCTGCTGCCCAGCTGTGCACATTAGGGGGTCACAACACGCCCCAGGGTTCAATTAACAAAACAAGAGTGTCCCATGGAACCCAAAAGCAGCAATGCAGAAGGGCCCAGAAAGAGAGGGAATGTGCTAGAATTGCTCGTAGTCCTGGGAGTGCTGTCTTCTGGCTGCTTGGCCTCTCTGCACACCAGCTTCCTTCCCACCTTGTGGACTCCTCTGCGGGAGTCAAAGAAGGTGCCTCCAGCCTGCTCTTCACACAGGAGCTCGGTCTCTGTGTGGAAGGACACACCGAGGGTCCTCTCTCCACCGCACTTGCGTTGATTTGTTACAGGTGTGTCTGTGGCACCACTGGGGCCTTTTGATGAACAGAACTGTGCAGCCTGGAGGTCTGAGGGCAGCTGCAGCTTGTGACAGGTCTAGCATCCAGTTGATCTCTGTGTGCAGTGGCACCGAATTGAGATCCTGATTGATTAGCATCGTTCTTTTACAATTTCTATTTCTGTAAGTGTTGTATGTGTGCTGTGATATCTTAGTACGGTAGTACATGTACGCAATTTATAAATGAATGTATGTATACATACTAGAGGATGCATGCAAACGTTTTTATGATTGGAGATGTGCAATGAAAGCAGTTTGGAGAACTCTGTGGAATGCTTAGACAACATGTAGAATGCTTACCCAAAATATCTCTGGGAATATTCAGTGATTCAGACAAGGGACAGGTCATATCTTGATAAGCACGTACTGCATGTTTTCTTTCCTGACCCTAAAATAAACTTCTAGAGAGATTTATATCCATAGAGCTTGAGGTATCCACAAGTGGAATTTCATGGTTCCAGCGTTCACTGATGTCCTCACGCCTTCGTGAGAAAGAAGTGACTATGCTGTGGGATTGTTATCACGCTGTCTATACTTATCTGCATAAAACCATCTTAATATAAAAATCAACCAAAGTTGCTCATTTATAAGAAATAAGCAGCTTTATTTGAGATACTGTTATGATTTGAATGTTTGTCCCTCCAAAACTCATGTTGAGACTTAATCCCCAATATGTTGAGAGGTGGGGCCTTTGAGTGGATTGGGTCACGAGGGCCCTGGCCTAATCCATTTGTGGACTGATGCTTTATCACAAGAGCAGCATTAGCAGCTTTGTAAGGGGAGAAGGAGAGACCTGAGCTAGCACAGGCAGCCCCTGGCCATGTGAAGCCTGTGCCACCCTGGGACCCTGCAGAGAGTCCCTGCCAGCAAGAAGGCCCTCACCAGATACAGCCCCTGGACCTTGGACTGCCCAGCCTCCACGACTGTAAGAAATAAATTTCTTTTCTTTATGCATTACCCAGTTTCAGGTATTCTGTTCCAAGCAACAGAAAATGGACTGAGCAGATACCTTGGCTCTGGACGTTTTCCTCCCTAGCTTGAAAGGCCCCTCCTGGACCAATGTGCTGAGATTCTTTTTATACGGCTTTGTTGACTTCTCAGGGCTCAGGTTGTGGACTGAAGGTTCTTTAGTGATGGGGAAAGAAAGTGCTAGGAGATGGAGGCCTGGGAACTGGCCCTACCCCACTTCTGCAAGTCGCATGACTGTGACTTGTGCTGGGCCTCAAGTTTATCTGTAGAATGGGAAGAGTGACATCTTCCAGAGTCACCGTGAAGATCACATGCAGTAAGGACCGTGGTAGTGCTCTGCGAGCCAAAAGCCTTTAGAACGAGGGTAGGATAAAGAAAGGCCGTTGTTTGAGTTTCTCAGACTTTTGACGAAGGGTGTGTCCTAGCGTATCCTGCATGAGGAATCCTTTACGAGCCAGAGAACTATGAGGTGCAAGTAAATCGCCATTGGGCCTGAGCAGTCTCACCCAAGACAGGAGGGGCGACTGTCCCTGCACAGGGTGTGTGGCCGCTGTCACTCTGTGTCATGAAGATGAATTGAAAGCAAAACTCCACCCCATTAAGGCCTTGAGGTCTAGCACGATATCTTGACTCTGCGCATTTTCTGTGTTTATAGGATACAGTCCACCCTCCATATCTGTGGGTTCCACGTTTGTGGATTCAACAACCTTGTATCGAAAATATTCAGAAAAAAAAAACTGTGTCTGAACTGAACATGTATAGACTTTTCTTGTCATTATTCTTTAAACAATGCAGTACAACAACTATTTACATAGCATTTACATTGTATTGGTATTGTAAGTAAGCTAGAGATGATTTGAAGTGTATGGGAAGACACGTGTAGGTTATATGCACATACATTTTACATTTTACATCAGGGACTTGAGCATCCACAGATTTTGGTATTTGAAGGGGATCCTGGAACCAATCCCCCACAGAAACCAAGGGACGACTGCTTATCCTATAGGACCTCTAGTGGCTAATGCAGTGCCTGGTATGGCTTAGACACAGAAGAATAAGTCATACCCGTTTGAATCACCGGGACTTATCACAGGATTGCTTATCACATGAACAGCACTGTGTTGATGAAGAGGCAGGAGAAGGTATAGTATGGAGGTGAACAGCTTGCTTTCTGGGGCACAGGCCAGGTTAAATTGCTTACCCACTGAACTTGTTTCCCGACTGGAAGGGGTCATAGTAGCACATCTTAATAGAACTGGAGTAGCACATCTCCATAGAACTGGGTTGAAGATTAAAAGAGATGATGCAGGTTAACACAGTATAGCACAAAGTAAGCGTAACACAATGTTAACTATCATCATCGTTTCTTACAGCATGATTAGTGTTGTCAGTAGCTCACTGAGGATCGTGATTCGGAACCTGGAAGTTCAGCAGCTCCGTTTTGCCTTAATGTCTGTGACCGCCTCCGCTTTAATTTTCTGAGTCCCCATTTTGTGCTGCAGTTTCAACCCACCTGGCCACATGCACTTGCTTTTCAGGCCAGGTTCATTTCATTGTCCTTGGTCGTAACCTCCATCAGCAGGAGCTTCCTACTGTCTAGCCAGGTTCCAGATTAGTTTTCCGTGCTGGACGGGTTGGAGGCATTTTTTGTAAGCCAGGGCTGTGCCTTAGGATTAATGATGTGGTGTCAGCTCGATGCTGTGATACCCGCTGCAGCAGTGAGGAGCTGATCTGCCATCACTTGTTTTCCTCTTTGACCTTCAGCTCGTCTTCGGCTGGGGAGCAGCGGAGGAGGACACCGTCCGGGAAGCAGAGAGTGCATCTCCATGGCCTTGCCGCTCAGGGTCAGCAGTACACTGACGTAGGCTGTTAGCGGGAAGTTTGTCCACATCTGAATCTGTGTCCGTATTCATTCCCAGTCCCGGCAACTGCACCCCACTTTCTCTTCTTTAAACGAGGGAAAGACTCTAGCGTGCCCCACCTCTGACCCCAGCAGACCTGGACGACGGAGGAGGAAGAAGAGGCTTTTGCTGCCCTCTGCTCAGAGGCCACATGGTGGGGTGGATTCTTCTGGTGTCTGTGATTTAGGCTGCCTTGTGTTTTCTGGTAAAGTTTCTTAAAGTAATATTTTAGCATTTATCTCCAAAGAGCCTAGATTGAAGATGAGGGCTGTAGTAATTTCCTGCAAGTTGGAAATTCATTGATGACTTTTATTTGTATCTTGCCTCTTAAATATTTGCAGAAACATGGAAGAATTTTATTTTTTAAATTTCATTTTTAATTGACACATAATAATTGTACATATTCAAGGGTACACAGTGATGTTTCAATACATGTAGCGTATGGTGATCAGATCAGGATGATCAGCATATCCACCATCTCAAACATCGATCATTTCTTTGTATTGGGAACATTCAGTACCTTCCTTCTAGCTCTGTGAAACTGTATAATATATTATTTATTATTAAGCAGTCATCCCAGGGTGCTATAGAACACTAGAACGTATTCCTCCTATCTGGTTGTAGTTTTGTATCCTTTAACAAATCTCTCCCTATTCCCTTCTCTCCCTACCCTTCCTCGCCTCTAATATCCTCTGTTCTACTTTTTACTTCGATGAGTTGAACTCTGTGTAACTTCCACCCATGAGTGCGCTGGAGGCACTTTAAAACCGCGATAGTTGTGAGGAGGTGGTGGGGGCTAGGGCTTTCTCCAACTCTGCAGACCCAACTTCCCCGTCTCCGACATACTCCCTCCCTTTCTTCCAAGTTTCAGGCAGGAGGAGCTGGAAGATCAGAGAAACATCTCCAAACAGATGCTGGGTCATGGGGGATGGGTTGGAGCTCTCGGGGGAGCTCCGGGAAGCCAGAGCGCCCAGCGGCGGGGCGGGCCTGCCGTGGGAGTTGGAGTGGACGCCTGCGGGCAGCCACCGCCCTGCGCAGCTGCCGCCTGGGCGCCCTGTGTCGGGAGGGAGGCCCGGCCGCCATGGAGGGAAGAGTCGGACACAGCAGAGAGGCGTGGGGACAAGCTGGGCTCCGCCAGGAACCTCTATGTGTGCTAAAGACCTTCCGAGAGCGACACCCGGTCTTTCCTTCCTGCAGATGATGAAGTGAGCTCCAGGGATGCGTCCACGCTTCCTTTCTCCCTCTGCATACCCAGGTCCGAGCACTAAATATCTGGCCACGGCCAACCTGCTGGGTGGAAGAACATTCCTGCTTCCGCCAACATGTCTTGTCACGGTCCCCACGGTCCCCACTGAGATGTGTGTGGGTGGGGAGGTGAGATAGAGGAACTGAGGCACATCCCAGTGTGGAGTCCCTCTTGAGTCACAGTGGATGGGAATGATACCAAACGAAGGAGAGTTCTTCTAATGAGATGAAAGAGCCCTTAATAAAACGACGAATCTCTTCACAGGGAGCTGTGTTAATGGCTACTCAAAGCACTTTGAAATGTCTAGAATGAGATCTTAAAAGCAAGTTCTGAAATTTCCGATTCTGTTTTCTGATCTTGGATGCTGTGACATCTTCCCTAGAGATTGATTCTGAATTATTGCTTTACATGGTACCTCTATCGATGCTGACTTCATTGGCTGATGTTAGGTTTATCACTAGTGCCTAAATCACTCTGAATATGTTTTTTCAGTTAAAGCAATGTAATCTCTTTTCTTTCTCATGGCCCAGGTAGTGGACTCCTGCAGGAATATTCAAAATCGCTGCTTTTAGAGTCTCATAAGTCCTATAAAATTTTTCATTCTTCAATCTGTCACACTGCAGATCTCCCTTAAACCTTAATTTCCTAATCTGCAAAATGGGGATAACCCTACTTCATTAGGGTTGTTGCAGGGATTAAACATGCAACATGCATGGACAGAGCCAGTATACCCGTTATCCATTACATCTGTATTAGTTAGCCATTGCTGGGTAACAAGTTGTCCCCAAAACTTAACAGCTTAAAACAAGTACTTACTTATCTCGTGGTTTTTGTGGGTCAGGAATCAGGGTATGGCTGAGTGGGCTGCAATCAGTGTCAGCTCACGATGGAACCGGGACAGGGTCTGCTTCCAAAGTCCCTCTGTGGTTGTTGGCAGCATGCACTTCAGGGTAGCCTGTTGTAGACGTGCCCTGGGGCCTCTCTCAGTCCCTTGTCTTATGTACCCTCCGCACCCGCACAGCAGCTTGTTTCCTCAGACAAGAGAGAGAGCAAGAGGGAGTGTGAGAAAGAGGGCAGAGTGACGTCCGTCGCTTTTGCTGTATTTTGTTTCTCAGGAGCAAGTCAGCGGGTCCAGGGCACAGGGAAGTGAATACTGGGGCCAGAGATCACGGGGAGCTGATTTAGAAGCTGCCTACTGCAGTGACGATCATTATTTATCCCTTTTTGCTAGATCTTCAACTCAGGAACATAAATACTGTTTTGTAAAAAATTGCAGAATGTAATCATAAAAATCCAAAGTTTGGACCGGAGCTCGGTGCCTTTGTAAGCCAGGTGTTCTGCTTGCTCGGCGGATTTTCCCTCTGGGAGGTGGGAGCCTGTGTCCCTGTCACTCGTCAAGGGATCCATCCTGCCCAGTGAAGAGCTCGCACAACGTGTTGCTCGTGAAGACAGAAAAGTGGCAAAGGAACAGTTGGTTCCTTTGGCAGGAAGTGTGATTTAAGTAAAGAACTGTGTTAATTTTTTTTTTTAATAGTTAAGGGCCACACTTTCTAAGACTCATTAGATAAACTGAAATTTCTGCTTAGCTGCACAGAGTTTGTACGCTGGGACAAACTGCTCTCTGAAAATGCCGAGAAGCAGTGGAGCTATTCTAAGAAAAACAGAAGTGAAGGGGTTATGGAATTGCTCTTCTTCCCCATTTAAAAATCGTCTTCCTTCTTTTCCTTCTTTAACTGATCTGAAAAGTAACGGCAGGGGAGAGAGGGTGACAATGAGGTCTTCCTTAAGTGCTAGGCTAGGAGAGAGATGGCGCCTCTGGCACTTTGCCTTTCTCACTCCTGATAACATCAGCGACTCTGGCTGCCCTAGAACTCAGTAGTAGAAGCTTCCTTTGCCATCAGCAAGGAGGAGACACCACCCGCCACTGAAGCCAGAGCACCCTGTGACGGAAAGATCACTGAACTTGGCCATTGCCAGGACTGCCAGCTCTGGAATAACAAGAGGAAAATAAATTTAACAGTAGCAGAAAGGGACAGTATTTTTTAACATTATAAGTATTTTCTTACTAGGAATGGTTTCTTCAGGGTGGATTATGTCCCAGAACCAAGACCATCTTTTCTTTTTAAACATTCATCTCAGCGCATGAGAAGATCCGGGCAAGGTGCCCTGATTTCTTCCTTTAAGAAGATGATGCTAAGGGCTCATCAGACACACCTAGAGAGATGAGGAGACCACGCAGCTTGAATGGAAACCTTTCAACAGACAATAGAAACAGACTCACAGAACATCTAAATAATGGAATTATCAGGCATGGATATCAAAATATGAATGTTTAATATGTTCAAGGAAATAAAAATCAAGATGTAAAAATTTGGCAAAGAATCGAAAACTATAAAATGAATAAAATAAAAAATTTACAACTGAAAAATGTAATAATTTGTATTATAAAATCAATAGGTTTATCATCAAATTTGATACATCTATAGAAAGAATTGGGAGGTAGATCAAAAGAAAATCTCCCAACTCAGAGAAACTCACAGAGATGGAAAATAAAGAAAAAAATACAAGACATATATAAGCTGAAAAAGTTTAAGATAGGCATGATTAGAGTTCCATAAGGAGAGGAGAGATTTAATGGAGCACAAGTAATATTTGAAGAGATAATAGCTGGTACCCTTCCATATAAAGTGCTTAGCTTGGTGCCTAGGACTTTTTATGTGGTGGGTAAATGCCAGCTTTTCTCATTGTCAGTATGATCATTTTGCTCATCCCTGCTCCTATGAAAGATTTATACTATGGGCAGTATTACTGGAGTCCAAATCCATTAGGCCACTTGTTCCCCAGAGGTTTTACAGTTGGCAGTGTTCACTAGAGGCCTGGAGTCGGGGTCGCAGGGGTTGAAATTCTGTTTGAAAGCAGAGTAAGTTTCCCAATGGAAACAGTGTTTCTTATAAGTGGGGTTCTTTTCTTTCTATGTGGGGTTCCACTGTAGAGTGCTGTAGTTCAGTGGCAAGCTTGGGAAAGAATCCTTTATTTACTGCATTAATTCAATGGAAAAATGCATATTTGTGGTTCAGACGCCAGCAAATGCCCATTTGGAGCACAGCCACGAGCAATCTAGTCGATGTACTGGGGATTCCTGACAATCAGTTCAGTCTCCGTCACCCTAACCTCCTGCCTTTGATTCCTTTGTGAAGTTTAAGTCTCCTTTGTAAGTGTCCTCACTGCAGGAATCAGGACTTAATGTTTTTATCCCTATCCTTGCTACTGCTGACTGCACACACAGTGAATCAGGGCGTGAGTTCCTGCATGCGTGCCTTCCGGAGAGAGATGGTTTGCCTGGGGGACAGAGCGCTGGATGTGGGGACCGTGAAACCTGAGTCTTGGCTCTGCCTTTAGTAGTTACAGGACCATGGGCAAATCCATACGTTCCTTATGTGGGAATTGTGGACGATGTCTCTCTCCTCCCCTTTAAAAATGGCTGTCACAGGGACCGAGTGAGACGAATGTGTGAACGTGTGCGTTTGTGTTCCCCTTTACACCATCCAACCATCTCTTTCTTGTGGCTCTCATGTACTTCTTTTCTGCATATTTCTTCATATTCTTTTTAATTCTTTTTTTTTGAGAGAGGGTCTTGCTGTGTTGTCCAGGCTGGAGTGCAGTGGCTATTCATAGGTGCAGTCATAGTGCAGTGCTGCCTTGAGCTCCTGGGCTCAAGTACTCCTCCCACCTTAGCCTCCCAAGTAGCTGGAACTACAGATGCATGTCACCACGCCTGGCTATTTTTCCAAAATCTCTAGTAGGATTTTTTACATCTCTCGTGGCCAGTTTTTGACTTCAAGCATGGCACTTTATTCTCTGGGCTTTAGATTCTTTCATGTAGAGAACTGTGGATATTTCCAGGCGATGCTCATTAATATCCATGGGACATTAAATACTTAAGTTCACTTATGCTAGCTATATGTCTAAAATGAGTTCTGCAGGGAATATTTTCCCTCATGAGGTAGATAGAGAAAACTTACCTTTTTGAATATGAGACAGTTAAGTTCCATTTTTATCATATATGTTGTTAGTTCCTCTTTGTAAATGGATTTTGAAACATTTGTTATAACATATGCATTTCAAACGGAACCGTAGATGAAAGAATGGCAGTATTGTTCCTGGGAATGCTCAGAGCTTTTTATTGACATTTGTTGATGTTTTATTGATAATTCTGTGGGGTGGTTTCCTAACTACAGTAAGATGCCTACAGCTGGGTTTTCTTATATTGCTAGCTCGATTTTCCCCCCTTTTTTTTGTGGTCAGCAAAAGGGCATGTTTAATAGAATCTTCAGGCAGATTTCCCCGCCTGCCCTCCCCTTTGGGCATGACTGAGGTTTCATTCTACAAATAAGCAGCTAGCTTATTTTACCCTGGAACAGAGGGTGAAGACGGAGATTTGAGTGAGATCTGCTCTCACGGTGCCCCAAAGGGCGTCTAGCAGAGTGTGTGGCAATAAAACCAGCGTATTATGGATTTGAGTTTAATATGTTTTCTGCTTTTATGACACTTTTTTTGGGTGGTAGTTACTGTGATTTATAAATATAAGACCCTTTTCAGTGCTAAAGTATCTCTCTGGTAAAAGTGCTTGGGATATATAGGATTGGTTTATACCACCGAGGTATTGTTTAGGGCTCAGAGGCAAACAGGCCCAGTAAGTCTATAATTCTGATAAGCCCATGAACGGTGTCCAGTGCAAACTACTTCAGTTCTCTTTGATGGAAAGGGAGGCCTAGACGCAGAGTCAAAGTGATGGATGAATTGGAGGTCTCCAGGGAGCTCACTGGTAGTTTTAGGGGTGATGTGCAGTGTTTTTGACCTGGAGTCCCTAGTCCAGCCAACCGATAGCATACTTCAGTTTAGGGAGCTTAGACTCTTGCGGGGCGTGTGTGATGGCGGTTTTCTGTTGGTTGCTTTGTAGCAAACCCAGTGCAGGGGGCCAGCGGGGAGGGTGGAAGGGGAGTGTATTCTCTTCCCCTTAGTCAAAGCTTCAGAAAAGTGCTTTGTGGGTCGATAATGGAATTTGTGCTGCATTTCTGTGGGGCTTCTTTGAAATTTATAAGGCCAGACAAGCAGTGCTTCCTGGGTTGAATTTCCTGAGACTGTTTTGTTTTCCATTCTGAGGAGACCCAGGTTTTGGGGCCATGGAAAGGGCAAGCAGTGCCCTTGAGTATCCGTGACCTGGTTGCTGGGGCCCAGGGTCAGGGGTCGAGCCCTGCCTTTCCCTTGTGACCTCACCTCTTCCTCTGCAAGCCCCATCTTCTTCTAGAGTGGGGCTGACGGGCATGCTGGCACTGCCTCCAGTTACTGCACGCTCCCTTTGCCTGCAGTGGTCGGGCACAGGCCATGTGCATGCCAGGCGGGGATGGGCTGAAGTGGGTAGGGTGGGGTGTGTGTGTGCTTGTGTCCATGGTGCTTTGACGGGACCTTGACCCCTCTTACTTGGATTCCTGCAGTGCTCTTGGCCTCCCTCACCTTGCGGGCGCAGAAGAATCGCAGCCATTAACCGTCCACGGTTCTGCCTGTTTCTCTCTGTATTTCATTTCTGTCTACCCACAGGTCTGGCTGCCCCGGACAGGCCTCCTAAATTTCCTGAGCTCCTCATCAATGTTTAAGATGCTTAAGACTTTTTAGAAGTATGTAAGACTTAAAGTTTCAACACTTAACTAAGTAATGACAGATTAAACAAATAAATGGAAAAATCCTTACCATATAAGGTTATCTCCGATCCCGAGACCACAGGGAGATGCTGGAACGAATCAGGTGGTTCCGAATGGGATGTGTACTCAGGCTCATTTCCAGAGTGTGCCTTGTGGGCAAATCATATTCTCTCTCTGTAACATTTTGATAGGAATAAAATCAAAGTCTAAAAGACTACCGTATATGCTATAATTTATTTAGACCATTTCTCATTTTTGTAAGTTATACTACACTAAACTTTTGTGCTCATTTTTTCCCTTCATTTAACAACATTCTTAGGCATGGAATTCCTGAGTCGGTGGGTCTTGTTATAGTTTATAATTTCCTTTCCATGAGAGTCATGTTGATTTATAATGTTATCAACAACATGTATTCCTTATTAGTTTCCTAAAGCACTTTACCAGCTGTAGCGGTTTCTAAACGGTCTGCAGAGCAGTGCTTAGGGAGTTGGGAGTGGGGGGGTCGGGGGCGGGTGTTGGACGTCCGTCGTGAAGAGTGCAGAGGCCGGAGAGGACAGCTGTTTCTTCTTGTGCCCACCTTGAGTCCTGAAAAGACGTTGAGGGCTTTTTCAGGTTCAGTGAGATAATATGTCCTGAGCTGATGGGTGATATCTGCCATGAGAGCGGCGTTCGACGGTGGTGATGTATTTGCCCAGGGTAACCATCCTCTGTCTCAGTGCATGGGAAACCTGAAAGCCGTTGCAACGGTCTAGGAATTAATCGGATGTCAGCGCTTGGTGTTCACAGATTGGTGGTGCCAAGGTTTTATGTAGCAGCAGCTGAAAATCTGTGGTTTCTGATTTCATAATCACAGATTAGCCCGTGATTAACCAGTGTGACAATTTGAACAGCAGAGGTGGTCATCTCCGAGTGAGCGGTTCTCAGAGGATTGTGCTGTGGGAGGAATGTCCTCTGAGGGACTCATTTCCCAGGGGGCAGACAGAGCCAAGCTTCCGTCTCAGCACAGATCTGATGCCTGCTGTGCAAATGAGCCGCGTGAAACTGCGACAAGCCCACAGGGAGGACCTTACTGAACTTTATTGCGGGTTTGTGGCAGCGGAATGTTTTATTCTGCCCCCCCCCCGCCCATGCCAGTCAGCAGTGCGGCTCCTTTCTTACTGCCAAAGACGCAGCTGCTGCATCCTCAGAACACATGAGGCTCCTGAGTGATTTGAGCCATGCAAGGGGAAACTAGAAGGCAGTGATTAAAGTACTTGTGAGTTCTAGAAATTGGACTTAAAAAAAAGAGAAAAGAAGGCCGGGCGTGGTGGCTCACGCCTGTAATTCTAGCTCTCTGGGAGGCCGAGGTGGGCCGATTGTTTGAGCTCAGGAGTTCGAGACCAGCCTGAGCAAGAGCGAGACCCCGTCTCTACTAAAAATAAAAAAAAAGAAATTAATTGGACAACTAAAAATATATAGAAAAAAAATTAGCCGGGCATGGTGGCGCATGCCTGTAGTCCCAGCTACTCGGGAGGCTGAGGCAGGAGGATCCCTTGAGCCCAGGAGTTTGAGGCTGCTGTGAGCTAGGCTGATGCCATGGCACTCGCCCTGGGCAACACAGTGAGACTCTGTCTCAAAAAAAAAAAGAGAAAAGAAATTTACAGTTAGCAGGGAGGTTGATATAACCTGGTAAGAGCCTTGAGAGCTTTTGACTAGGACTCAAAAATGTTGGTTTTGCTTCTACCAACTAGCTGCGTGACCCTGAGGAAATCACACGGTTTCCTCTTGCAAAACCGGGGGATTGGACGAGACGTCCCCCGGGCGTTCCCAGAATCAGGGAATGGAGAGACGCTCCGTAGCCGGGTCTCCACGGGGGCGGCCGGAACGAAGGTGGGCCGCTGTGACCGTCTCCTCACCTTCCGTCTGTTAATAGACTCTTTCTTCGCCCACGAGGCTTTATTCTCTTCTCTGCTACCACTTCTGTCCTCACGAGTGGCAGTCACTGTCCGCAGTCCCAGCGAGCTTCCGGGGGACGCGGCGGTCGCGGCGCCGAGCGGGGCTGCCCCTGGTGGCCGGCCGGGGAACGGCAGCGCCCGGGAGGTCCCGGAGCCGCGGGCCTGGAGCTGTCGCGAAGCCACTGGCCAGAGCTTTCGGTGCTGCTCTTTGTAAGAATGTTTCCTTTTCTGAGACAAACCGGAGCTTTGCCGCTCCTTTGGCGCGTTATTCTTTCCCATGAGATGCACGAGAGAGAGAAATGTTGAGTGGAATTGTTTTTTTTAAAAAGAAACACTGCGTGCATTGACTGCACAGCAATCCGTGGGGAAGTCCGGCTGGAGCGGGCTTGCGGTTCTAACTGTCCGGACAAGCTGGCCTTGGAGCTGGAGCCCTTTGTAGATGACGAGTAGAGTCGAAGCATTGTCAGATGGCTTTTTTAATTTTTCACCTTCAAGAGCATTTTGAGGGTTGGCCTTGCAGGATGGGTAGGGTTGCTTAGGGGACTTGGGGTCTGTTGTTCTGAGCAGAGCCCTTGTGTGGAGTAAACAGCTGGACTCCAAAGCTGCGCTTTGTTCCAGCCAGGCAGGTGCGCCATCTAGTCAGAGCCCTGGGCCCTGAGGGCCCTGTAGCCTCCAAGAGGAAGGGCCCAGGGCTGGGAGGAAGTACAGGCACTTCCGAGGAGCAGTTCTGTGGCTCCGATGTAGAGTGAGGCTGGCTCTGAGCAGAAAGGATACCTGGGAAGGCAAAAAAAGGAACGAAGCTCACGAGATGAGAAGTTGTCTCCTGAGCTTGGGGTGCCTGGGTTAGCTACAGAGGGCAGCCCTGCCCTGCCTCTGTGTCCTGACACTTCCCCCTGCCGGCCGCCTGGCACTGTGCTGGAACTCCCGGAGGCCAGGGAGGGTGGCACGTTATCTCCCCATTAGTGGGTCTGACCTGCTGTTTGCACTGGGAAGGGAGGGCTTGGTGAGCACTTGCTGGGTGAGTGAAGAATGAATGAATGAGTAAATGAATGAATGGAAAAGCCCTGAGAAAGAGAATTCCTAAGCTGCGTAGAATAATAGAAATGAACATGGTCAGTGCTGGGAGAGGTCCCCACCCTGTCTACGTGGCAGTTTATCAGAAACAGTTGGCCTCACGAAGGAGTGCTGCCTGCCGCAAAGGGCATCTTCCTAATCTTCAAGGGCAGGGGAGGATGTCATGGTCCCTCAGTTTCCAATTTCTCCAGGTGTGTGGGCTATAGTATGGCCAGGATCTGCTCATCCACAGGGGCCTTAAAAACAACTGAGATGAAAAGAACTGAGCTGTGATTTGGGGGTTTGCGGGTAACATGAGCCAGAATCTGTACTAAAGGTACAGCTCAGAAATAGCAGAAATAGCAGCGGTATTGATTGGGATCTCATGAGCTGATGTTTTAATTCTGCCGTCACCTCTTTGAACTCTGAGCATCGATTTGCACACTGCAGATAAACAGCAGCCTTGGCGCTGTGTTTCGTGAGGGCTCAGGATCAGCCCGCTCTCCCCTGGAGGTAAGACTTCAGGAAGAGGATTTTCCAACCAGCATTACGGGCCAATTGCGCTGTTGCCCCAGGTTTGCCGGAATTGTCCCCCATTTGAGGGACAGGATCGCAAAGGGGTGAGAATGATTCAGACTGCTGGCTGGTATTTCAAATCTCATTTCATATTTTGGTATCTGAAGAAGAGCACACGCCTCTGAATTTCAACATTTTGTCCTTGATTTTTTGGCTTTTAAAGTTAAAGCTTTAACATAAGAGAACCAGATCAGTACTTTTTCCTTCCCACAATAAATATGTTTTGTTTCCTTTTTGTTTTTAGATCTCAAAACATCTCCATGATTCTTTCAGTTAAGAATATATATATTGACAATGTCGTCTCTGTGTTGACAAAGTCTTAGACCACTGCCTCTTCCTGCCTTGCCACCTCCCGCAGAAGAGCAGCCAAGAGCAGCTGAGGGCAATGGATTTGCTCTACCTTCTGGACAACTTCTTGGCTTTATCTTCTAACTCCTAGAAATTTTAATTTCCACATCATATTTTTAATTTCTAGGTGTTTCTTAGCTGTTTATTTTTAAAAGATTAAAATGCAAATTGAAAGCTCTGTTTGTACTAGGGCTTGTCGACTGGTGTATACGTGGCCTTTAGTTGGGGGACCCCAAATATCAGGAACTATAGGGCTTTTTTTCTCTACCTGGAGGGGAACCCTCATAGCTTCTACCTGGGCTAATCCTGCACAGGGCGACCGGCACGTGGCCCCTCCCATAGCTATGCCTCATAGCCCAGCCCCTCCCTGTCTGATGCAGGTTTCCTGGTGCGTAAACCTCCCATCTCCTCCTGGGACTCGGGAGGCTGTCCCCTGGTTATGTGGCCTAGGGCTCCCAGGGTATGTTTTTGTGCAGCCTTTCAACTGATGCAGTTTTTGGCCTTGTCTTCTAGTTCTGGATATCTTTCAAGATTCTGCGGCATGAATTGACTTCTCCTTGGCGCCCTGCTGGCACTTTGGTTCAGCGTCCTCCTGAATTTTACTGATATCCCTTCTCTGGTGTTGTCTCTTCTCCTATCTCTTTGACCTTGTAAATTTGTGTCTGTTATTTCTTAAACCATTTTACAGGGATTTTGAAAGGGAGTGGATATAAATGCATGTGTTCAATTTCCAGTGTGTAACTGGACCCTTATACTAATCAGCTTTAAAGAATTATTCAACAGAGGAAGAAAAAATCTGGGACATGATCTTTATATAATTAAGCAAAATTTGGAGGTTATTATCCAGCCATCAGTTTCTAAGAAGAAAAATATTAGAAATGTAGAAATTAGAATTCGTAGATCTTATAGGGTAACACCTAGAGAAATAGATCATGTGTATTGTGAGTGCTGAGGTTAATAACATTAATTCTCTTTCTACCAAAACAACGTGGTGTGTTAACATACTTCTCTAGATCCCTCCCAAAGTTTCTGAATTTTCGGACATACATGTTTTGTGAATATGCTTATTCTAGGTTAATTATTGTATATATGTGGGACATGTTTCTAAAACTTATTTTCACCGTACTTCTTTTCTTTCTGTAAAAGCAATGCAATTTCGTTATAGAAAATACTGGTGAGAAATAGAAGAAATATTCTCCCACCCCTTCCCCGAGTCCCGTCAACCAGAAATTCCTGCTGCTGCCTTCAGGTTATGCGTCTCTGTCCGGGCAGAGCTGGCAGTCTGGATCTTCATGGCTGTATGCTCATTCTTTTCTAGGACACCGGGGTTGGGAAATCAAGCATCGTGTGTCGATTCGTCCAGGATCACTTTGACCACAACATCAGCCCTACCATTGGGTAAGTTCCTGTGTGTTCCTCTTCACGCTGCTTCCTTTCAGAGCACGCAAACGGGTCGCTTTGTGCCTGAGCCTCAGGCAGGGCCACGGTTCTCATCCCAGCCGGTGAGAATCAATCCGAACTGTTGACTTGGACAGAAATTCAGGGACCTTCGAGTATTTGTGCAGGCTTGTGGTCTCAGCCAACTTTCCTCACGCCACTGCCCAAGGCCATTTCCTTGACTTTGGAGAGCATTATTCTGTAAATCATGTTGGCTTTATTTCCAGACAGAAGATGACACACAGGGCAAATCTCTGATACTCTTGCATTAAGTTGCCTGCTGGTAAACCCTGGAAGCGCTGTGCTCCCATGCATCAGAGCAGTCTGGACAGTCTGGGAAGCAGATCGGCTTTCCTTTTCTGGATTAATCTAATGTCAGCATTCCCACTCTTATGCATGGGGAAGGGTGGAGGTGGATTGTTCAACTCCAAGCTCCAGACCTGGGAATGCACAAGTGTTTTCCTACCCACCTCTCCTTTCCTCTGGACTCTTTGGCCAGATGTGCTTTTGCTGTGCTGTTTTGCAGATGCTTGCTTTTGCACTCCTAGAACTTGGCCTCGGCTTGTTTTTCACCCTGAAGATATCATGCTCTATGCTAGAGCATGGTTTGTTTTCCTCAGAAGGGAAACAAGGTGTCTGTATATTTTGGGAAACCTGTAGGATTGTTGAGAACAGGGGAGATGGTCTGTATCAGAAATGGAGAAAATTCATGGAGGGGAATAAGTAGATGCTCAAGAGTACTTTTTGACAGGCCAATGATTGGAGCTGTGTAGGCAGAGAAAACCTACCACATGTTGTAGTTAAGAAATGGCTTAAAGAAACATGATCACAAAAAATGTTTCAAGAATTATAAAGTCTGAGATTTTACCCTATTTGTAGCCTGTAACTTGTTAACAAGTTAACAATCTTAGAAAAGAAAAGGATGAACACCCCAGTTGACAAGTGGGTAAAGGTCATGAGCTAGAAATTTACAAAAGAAAAATACAGTGACTAATAAACCTTAAAATGGTGTTTAAGCTTCTAGCAAGCATAATGAAAACAGTGATGAGATATCATTTTCTACCTATCATATTGGAAAAGTCTTGAGAAATTAATAATGGTGGGGGAAGAGGCCATCTCATATGCTGCCATGGGCATGTTGGGACAACCTAAGTTTGGCAGATACAGCCAAAGTGGAGCATATCTACTTTTAAAAATTAAGTCTAAGGAAATAGTTATACAAGAACATAAAAATGTAAGTACAAGGATATTCACTGAATCATTGTCATAACAGTGAAAAATAAGTAACCAAAACGTCCATTATTGGGGTAGTGAATAAGTCCATAACATGGTGTATAATATTCAGTCATTTTAGATAATGATATTGATCTGTATTCATAGAAATGGAAAGATGTCCATGATATATAAAGTGGAGGAAAAACAAAATTTATGTAGAGTATGATCAATTTTGGGGGTGAAGGTTGTATAAGAATAGTTTTCTGCAGACCCGGAAGCAGATCTCGTGGAGAAGTCACCCTGCAGCGCGACTGATTTAAAGATGCCTGTTACTTGAGGAAGAAACCTGGAGAAGAGGAGGGAGAGAGAAGAGGGGAGGAGTCAGGAATGGCTCTTACTCAGGGATGCTTGACTTTCAGGGATATGGCCATAGCATCCTCTCAGGACAGTGGGCATGCCTGGACCCTGCTCAGGGCACTTTATGCAGGGAAGTGATGTTTGAGAAATACAGGAACCTGGTCTTCCCAGCAGGAAACTCTCTCCTGACCTGACTGTCATCTTCATGTTAGCCCAAGGAAAAGAGCCGTAGGCGGTGGAGACCAAGTGAAAATAGCAAAAACACCAAAAGGGTGGAAATGTATCAGAGATATGATCACAGAGATGCTGCAGCTCAAACAGAAATAAATGCAAAGCCCTCGTCGTGACAGACAACTCTGTCATCTGGCTTCTGGGAACTCTCTGCTTCCTTCTCTGTGAAAGATCTTTCCTGAATGTGTGATCAAGGAATTACTTCCAAAAGGGAAAAGTAGCACATGATAAGTATTCCACACAGTGTCATTGGAAAGACACGAAAGCAATGACATTGAAGACTTTTTGCTTCAGGTAAATCTGGAAAAATAGCCATGACTTTGAGTGTCAGCGGAGAGATGATGAAAGACGTTACAAGAGTGCTTGTGACAGAAAAGAAAATCTTACTGGTAGAAGGACCAACATGAGGGGTAACATGAAAGGATGCGGGTAACAGGCCTATTAAGTCAGCTTCGATTAAGCTTTGTGTCACATCTGCCCAAACTGCAGCTCTTTCAAGCTGAAGGGAAAATTTATGAATGTAATCACTTTGAGAAATCTATCAACGATGGTTCCTTAGTTTCACCACCCCAGAGAATTACTTCTAGGCTCAAAACTCGTATTTCTAATAAATATGGGACTGTTTTCACTTATTCTTCATTATACAAGAACAGAAGGCACACCAAGGAAAACCTTAGAAATGTAATGAGTGTGGCAAAGCCTTTA
Source organism: Avahi laniger (assembly GCA_963575035.1). Lineage (NCBI taxonomy): Eukaryota > Metazoa > Chordata > Mammalia > Primates > Indriidae > Avahi > Avahi laniger. The sequence goes on along the minus strand of CAUYSK010038239.1, from coordinate 20,819 downwards.
ATCATGGCTCACACTGCACTGTACATCAGATAATCCATTCTAGAGAGAAACGATATAAATGTGATTTATGTGGCAAGGTCATTAGTCAAAAAATCAAACGTTGCACCTCATCAGAAAGTTCTTACTAGAGAGAAACCTTACAATTATAACGAGTGTGGGAAAGTCTTCGGGTACAATTCACTCCTTGCACAATATCAGAGAATTCATCCTTGAGAGAATTCTTATAAACCCAATGAGTATGGCAAACCCTTCATCATTAGTTCAAGCGTTAGTTGACATCAGAGAGTCCATACTGAGGAGAAATCATATAACTGTAATGTATGTGGCAGAGGCTTTATCCAGGTTTCATAACCCACTAGACATCAAAATGTACATTTTTGATGGAACTGCACAAACATAGTATGCATGCTGAGACCATTATCCAAGGATCAAAACTGTAGAACATCAGAGGATTCATACAAGGAATAACTCTGTCTTTAGTTCTCCAAGATCGGCTTTTGATATTTCATACTGCAGAATAATTATAAGTCAAAGTATTAAAACTCATGACATGATATATATTGAAGGTACCAGGATGTTTGGAAATGACCAGTTATCTTTGGGTTATAAAATATTTTATTCAATTATTTGAAGCTTCCTGAAAAGGCTACTTTACTATTCATGACTTTCAAACTGAACTTTGAAATACAAGGGACTAATATCCAGAATATACAAAGAACTCAAACTCAATAACAAAAAAGTAAATAATCTGATTAAAAAATGAGCAAAGGATCTGAATAGACATTTCTCAAAAGAAGATATAAAAATGGCCAAGAAGCATATGAAAAGTGCTCACCATCACTAATTATCAGGCAAATGCAAATCAAAACCACAAGGATATATCTCACCCCAGTTAGAATGGCTGTCATCAAAAAGACAAAAAATAAATGCTGTCAAGTATGTGGAGAAAAGGGAACTCTCATAGACGGTTGGTGAATTAAGCATTGTGTAAATTAGTATAGCCATTATGGAAAACAGCATGGAGGTTTCTAAAAAAACCCTGAAGTTAGAACAACCGTACAATCCAGCAGTTTCACCACTGGATATTTATCTAAAGGAAAAGAAATCAGCATATCAGGGTAATACTGGCATCCCCGTGTTGATTGCAGCTCTATTAACAATAGCCACGACATGGAATCAACCCAAGTGTCCACCCATGGATAAAGAATACACACTGGAATACTATTCAGCCACAAAAAGAAAGAAATCTTGTCATTTGTGGCGGCATGAACAAGCCTGGAGGACATTAGGTTAAGTGAAATAAGCCCAGCGCAGAAAGATAAATACTGCATGTTTTCACTCTTGCGCAGAAGCTAAAAATGTTGATCTCACAGAGTAGAGAGTAGAATACTGGTTCCTAGAGTGAGGAAAAGGAAGGAGAAAGAAGGATAGGGAGAGGTTTGTTAACTGACACAAAATTATAACTAGATAGGAGAAATAAGCTCTAGTGTTCTGTAGCACACTAGGGTGACCATAGTTAACAATTTATTATGTATTGTGTATTTTCAAGTAGCTGGAAGAGAGCATTTTGAGTGTTCCAAACACAGAGATGATTAAGTGTCTGAGGTTATAAATTGCTAATGCTCTGATTTGATCATTACACAATTGCAAACATGTATGGAAATACTACTCTGTATCTTGTAAATATGTACAATTATTGTGTATCAACTAAAAATAAAAGGGAAAAAAGAATTGAATGAATGAACCCATAAAAAAGTGGTATAAACATAATTGGGAGGGCATTTACCGACTTATTAACAGAGACCGTGGCTAGGTGGTGAGACATGGTTGATTTTTATTTCCTTCATTTTCATTTTTTGAATTTCTTTTTTTTGTGAAGTATATATTGCTTTTATAATGGGAAAAGTAATAAAGATATTAACGTTTTTGGAATGTTTTTGCTCTTATCAGTAGTCCAGGATATATATTTTAAGGACTTTTAAAGAAATAAAGGAATAGATGTGGTTTTGTTAATAGTGGATCACATCATTTAGAAGAATATGTAGAATTTCCATTTAGGGCAACTGTAGGGTGGTAGTTAGAACCCTCTATTAGACGTTGGTTTGTTGTTGGGTAGTGTGGGAATTGCAGGGACATACACTTTTCTGATTGGGACCTCTGTAATCTGCCTCTTATTCTTGGGAGAATTGGAGGTCGAGGGAACATTACCGTGATGAGTGCTGCGGGGTGGGCCAGGTGGGGCCATATGCAAGTAAGGGAAAGACATCCTGACTCCTCACCCCTAAAAACTCCAGTGTGCATCTCCTAAGAATAAGTACATAATGAGGATACCATTATCATACCTGGAAAATTAATTTGATTCAGTAACAATGTCTCACATATAGTCCAAATTTAAATTTCTGCAATTGTCTTTAAAATCTCTTTTAAAGCTGTTTTCCCCCTAATCCAGGATCCAGCCAAGGCTCATATATTGCATCTGGTTGTTTATCTCTTTCCTCTCAATCTAGATTTTAGAGAAATCTTCCTGCCTTTTGTTTGCTTTTTGTGACATTGACTTCTATGAAGCATTCAGGCCATCTTGTCTTGTAAAATGTGCAACATTCAACATTTGCCTGATTGTTTCCTTAAATTCAGATTAAACATTTGTGGCCAGAATGCTACATAGGTGATATATCTACTTCTTATTCCTTCACTTTAGGAGGTTTCTCACATCAGATTGTCCCACTATTGGGGATGCTTTCTGTTTTTTAATGGATGGAAAACTTTATCTCACAGAAGAAAAGTCAAGGCTATTAAACATTCCTTACATTTTTATACCTTTCATGAGCACAGAGAAAATGCTTATTAAGAGTAAATATGCAAAAAAAATAGCAAATGTTTCATGATCTACAGAGACTTTAAAATCTTCTTTTCTTATGGAGAAAACGTGAGGATTTGTTAAACAGCCAGTCTTCATCCTTGCATTTACGCAGTCATGTTGGGACTTAGATATAGTATTGTATTAGTTGGGACTTAGATATAGTATTGTATTAGTTGCTACTAGTGCTGGGTTTGTACCAGCATCCGTAAATATGTAAGGCAACTTTCCTTTTGTGCCATTGCAAGGCCAAAACCATAGCATGCCAAAATATCAGTTGTCTTTTTCACTCTTAATTGTTGTAGTAAGTTTTTAAAATCCAAGCTTATATTCTTGGCTGAGATCTGGGAAGTATTATCCTAGAACAATTGAAGCTAACTGGTTTGGAAGACAGAGTCTTCCAAATGCATTCTTTATTTTGTTTCTGAAGTCCTGGCTGGACTAAGAAAATGCAGAATATATTCTTTTGTCTCTCTTAGTGGTTCCCTAGGACAAGAGCTGTTGGAGTCCTGCTGAGGACGGACATTAGCTTGTTTGACTCACGAATGTTTGTGAAGAAACCATGCAGTAATGTGGGGATGCTGACTCTCTTTTTCAGGGCATCTTTTATGACCAAAACTGTGCCTTGTGGAAATGAACTTCACAAGTTCCTCATCTGGGACACTGCTGGTCAGGAACGGGTGAGTATTCCCTGTTGTTGGCTTTCTAGTGGAAATATGGAGGTCGGTTTCTGAAGGTTTCTTTGTATTAAGCAGGACTCTAGTGGTTGCAAGTGACGGAAATCTAACTTGAAATGGTTTCGGCAAAGAGGAAATTTACGTGCAAAGTCTAAAAGGGTACCTGTGGTGAGGCAGGGCTGAGTTCCAGTCCCCTGGTGTATTGTCAGAGGCGCCCGTCTTTGTTTCTATTTCTTTCCATGTAGTGCAATTGCGGTTGCACTCTGGATTGGCTTCATTTTTAGGCAGACTCGCCTCCCTCCTTTCCCCAGGGATGGCAAGGATGGCTCCGTTAGCAACTCCACACCTACGTTCGGCCTCCTTACCCACCCCACAAGGGGGAGAAGGCACCTCTCCTGCCAGGGGGAGCATACGTGTTGGCGCCTGGCAGCAGTGGGAACATGGTAGCGCCTGTGCGTTCTCGCCGGCCAGCCCTGGGTCGCGCTTGCACTCCTGATCCAAAGGCAGCAGTGCTCAGGCGCTTTGGTGCCCCGCCGTCGGGCCGGGTAATACGCGGAGCCCTAGGGGTAGGGCCGTATCCCCCGCGTCTGAACCACATTTCCTGGGAAGTCAGATAGGCCTAGTTCTCCGAGGAAAATCTGGGATCTCTTACTGGAAAGTGGGCTAATGGATGCTGGGACCAGAAATAGCGCATGACTTCTCTCTTATTTTTAATTCTATCTGTGGCAAATACTTATGGAGAAGATTATACATTTTAGAAGCTCATGCCTTTAGATTTAAAAAAGGGGAATAATGAATACCATCACAAATAACAGGGTATTGTGTAAAAACTCAACTGTATGTTACCAAAATCGAAAGGGGTGGCCAAGGGTAAATCACACGCAAGAGATACCAATACCTGGTCTTACCCGGGAGCTTTTAGCCGGATCAAAATTTTGGTCAGAGCTGGTGATTATGGAGTAAAATTGGTTGAACTCCCCTTGTCTGATCCAAACTCAGGTGTCGCCTTCTCTACCTGCCCTGGTTAAATGTCACCACCTCCTTGTCCCGCCCCACTCCATTCACTTCCTGCTTCGTTTTCCCTACAGCTCTTACGTTCTCATGTAGCATTCTTCTATTTATTGTCTCTCTCTAAAAGGAATGATCCAGGGGTCAGGGTAATCCATATTTCCTAACTAATCGAGTGTTATTATATTAACAGTTTATATAATTTTCATCTGATCTAAATCCCCCTTGAAAACTAAAGTTCCCACATTTGTAGATTAAGGCATTTTGAACACTTTTCATTAAAAAATTAGGATGAATCTTCTGGCCTACAAACGCTAACCTCATTAGAATGTCTTCTATTTTGGTGCTAAATTGAGAGCACAGACCTCTGTGCGCACGAAGCCACTGCCTGGGGCACCTCTTTAACGCTGGTCGTCAGCTGCGCCCGGATTCCTCAAATGGGGTGGCAGATTCAAGGAAAAATGTCAACTTAGGGATCTCACTTCTTTCCATACGCGTGTTCCTTGTGCTGATCTGCTAGGTTTTGTTTGGGTTGTTAATTTAAATTTAAGCCGAGAGGTTTTCTTGCTTTTTTTACGGTTGGCCATGAAGTAGTTGTTTTTGCAGCTGCCTGTAATGAGCATCATAAGTCAATTTTACCAATAGCTGGCTTAGTATTAGCAGCACAACTGCTTCTGCCGTGGCCAGTATTTCCTGACGACTTGCTGTGTTCTGCATGCTGTTCTGAGTGGCTGTGTGCACCCGTGCACTTGGCCCTCCCAGCAGCACTGTGAGGTAGAGATTGTTATTATTCCCAATCACAGGTGAGGTCTTGAGGCACAGAGAGGTTAGGTAACTTGCACAGAATCACACAGCTAATGAGGTGTAAAGCTGAAAGTCGAGTCCAGCAGTCTGGGTCCTGAGCTTTATAGTTTTATTTTGATAGAAAAATCACACAAAAGCCACACAGTTGAAAATAACATTATCCAAACCTCCACTGCTAGATACTTTCACTATTGACGTTTGATGATCATTCTTCAGATGTCTCTATGTGTGTCGATGATTTTTTTTAATCAATGGGATCATGATGCTTTATAACCTCTTTTCATTTGTAATTACAGTTTCACGAAGGAGAGCTTTCCATGCAATCTAAACAGAGTATTTGGCATTTACTTACCTACGCTAATGGAATATTCAAGGGGTTGACTGCTTTTGATGAAATTTGGCTCTCTGCTGAAATGACTATCGCAGTATTTTTCTCAAAGGAAAATAGCAACGGAAAATTTTCAGATGGCTGTATTTTTACCTAATTGTTTTCTAAAAAGTTGATTATTAGGGGTTATAGACATCTGTGACTTCTTTGATACATTCATAATTTTTAAAAGTGCAGGTATTACGTGTGCAAGGCATCACTCCATGGTGCTGATATTTGTGCTTTATTCTTAGGGAACAAGGGATTTAATTTTGGATAATAGTTGCAAGTGTGAATGATTTCAGAATCTGGACTTGTGGAGGGTGTGTGAGTGAGGTACACGTAGCCTTTGTAGTCATCTGATCCCCTAACCCTCGAAGGCCTGATTTAGTTATCCTCGGGCTGTCCTTGCCTGGTGTCCCTTGGTGGAGTCTCGCATCTCTCCGGTGTTGGCAGTTTTTCAGTTGTTTTGGCAGCTTGTTGCTGGCTTTAATTGTGCTTGTAATGATGTCGCCTAATGTTTGAGCTAAAAATAAATTCCCTGCTGTTGCTTGTGCCTATCGCTATTTGTTCTGTCTCATTAATTATTGGAGTGCAGTGAGTTTCAGTATACCTCCTTGTCTTTGTGGAAATCTGCCCCTGTCCTCCTAGTTTTCATAATTTTAAAGAAACAGTCACTTTGGATTTATGATTTGACAATATAAAGACATAGATTTCTCCATCCTCAAAGGGGGATGGTGCTCAGCTCAGGGCTGTGTGTGTCAGTGACTCAAGGACTCTGTTTTCTCGTGGAGCGATCGCACCCAGTTCTGCCAGTAGCACACAGAATTCTGGCTGGTGCCTGCGTACTGCGCAGTACTAACTCTGTCTTATATTCGTGGCATAAATTTGCATTCTTGAAAAGTTGTTTTCCCCTCCGAGCACTGCGCATCTACAAGGATCCTCCACCTCCTTTCCGTCTTTGTGTAAGAGAGTGTTCATTCTTGATATGCTTTCTGAATTTTGCCTTTTGCACCATCCCTGGGTCACAGACATCCTGTCTCATTCTTTCAGTGGCTGCGGGTAATCCATCGAGTGCCTCTATAAAAAAAGTCTTTTAAAATTTACCCATTTTTCAATTGACCGTTGAGTGCCATTTGTTAGAACCTTAATATTTTGAAGATTTGTGCGTTCAGTTTGCTGGTTCCCCGAGCGCTGTGGAGAGGGAACAGGTACTGCTCCGGTCACTCTGTTGTGCCGTCAGCGTGGGCTTTGCGAGGCTGTGATCCCGTCCCCCCGGGTGCATCATTGTGCCGGTTTGTGTTTCGCACCAAGCCGTGAGGAGAACACAGCAGCAGGTCAGCGGGCACCTCTGGGAGGACGTACCCAGGACCCCCGCCGGCTGGTCCACGGGAGACAGAAAGGGACTGCTCTGCCCAGCTCTGTTCCAGAGCCCAGAGTCGAGGTGGAAAGAGGCCATGGGGAGAGGAACCGGAAAGAACAGCGGCATCAGACTCAGATTCCTGGAGAAGGGACGAGTTGGTGCGATCGTTTGCTCTGCCAGGCCTACCCATGGGGTTCTCCTGCTCTGTGTACCCTAGAGGGCCAGCTTCTTCCAACCTGGAACTTTCTTCAGACATCTCTCCTCAATCTTTTCTCTCTGAGCTGTGCTTCTACGCAGACCGTGAAGTTCCATCCAACACAAATTTCCTGATAAGGAACCTGAAACCGTAGAGGTATTGTTTGACTTTCCATGGCTCTTACAATATATTTTTTACTTCCTCTTGTCTGGGCTGAATCCCTCCCCACGCTGGAAAACGGTTTCTAAAAAGAGCCCAGTGAAGGTGAGCGGTGGGTGGAATCCTCTGTTACTGTTTCCTCCACTTCCCTGTTCTAGATTCACTCGAAGCTTCCATCTTTGAGCTTTTTTCCTCATTCTCTGATTTTCCCTAGAAGGAGCTGAGCTATGCTTTCGTCTTTTCTGGTTAATTTGTCCTGGAATTTTAATGGTTAGAAATCACATTAATTGAAAATGTGCTTTTGTCCACGTTTGTTTCTGTGTTGACTATTGATATGTGGAGTATTGCTAACCTCTCTCTCTCTCTCTCTCTGTCTCTCTGTCTCTCTTTCTTTAAACTGAGTCTCATTCTGTCGCCCAGGCTGTAGTGCAGTGGCCCAGTCACAGCTCACTGTAACCTTGAACTCCTGGGCTCAAGTGATCCTCGCACCTCAGCCTCTCGAGTAGCTGGGACTACAGGCGTGCACCACCACACTTGGCTAATTTAGGAAAAAAATGTAGAGATGGGGGTCTGGTTGGGACATGGGACAAAGGAGCCGGCCCCTCTCAAGCCCAGCTTCCTCCAGGTACTTCTGCTTCTGCCCTGGGACCCCTGACTGCTGGAAAAGCTTTGGCTTTTGTGACACATTAAAGAGAAGGGAAAAGGGGTGGGGAGGGGGAGGGAAAAGAAAAAGACATCTCCATCATTGCAAAAGTGATGTTTCATGTTAAAAACCTTTTTGGGGGGAATAATTCAGAAATAGTAAAGCAAGTGGTGGTCTGCCTCTATTGCCGTTATTCAAAAATCACCGTCATCAACAGTTTGGTCTGTTGTCTCCCAGCCCTTTTTCTGTTCACCTCTTACTATGGGGTTTTAAGACGTCCGAGCAGGCATATTAACTAGGCCCTCTGCTGTTCTGGAGAGAGAGAGGTCAGTGTAGAAATGGGAAGCATTCTTCTGAATGACACAGAAAAGACATTCAGTAATGTGTTTTTCCATTCAACTTTTGCCAGCTGAGAATGTTGAGAATTTCAGGAATTTTCCTCTACCACTGCGCTCTTTGTTTGAATCCTGATGGACCTCAGGCTCTTTTTGGCTTCTGCCCCCTGACTCTCCCTGGCCTTGGCCTTGAGAGGGTGAGAATTTCTGGTGATGGGCTGGCACCCCCGGCAGAGCAGAGGTGGAGTCACAGACCTCGCCTCCGAGACCGTGCCCAAGCGACTCACCAGGGACAGAGCGTTCTCCGAAAATCATAATACAAAACTCATCCCTGCGAGTTCCAGGATCTGCTGCCAGACCATTCTGGCTCGGATAATTCTCATCTGCGGAGGCAGAGCCCAGCTGGAGCTCTGCTTGTTTGGAAACTTCATGTATTTTCTACCACTGCTCATTCCTGACTTGCAGAATTTTGCTGCTTTGGAATTTATGATGCCACAAACCTGCATTTAAGGAACTTTGCTGAAGGCCGTCTGGGTGGTCTGAGGGATTAGGAGATTTCCTGGAATAGTACTTCCCGCTGCGCTGTGTGTACGTGCACACACAGGGTAGGCAGGGTGGGGAGAGGCGTGTAGCACAGCGGAGCCACTCAGAAGAGGCAAGAGCAGGGCACGGCCAGAGGTTGTCACGGAGCTGGAAAAACCTCAGCCATCCACCCTACCCCCACCTCTACCTCCTGTTACAAAATACGAAAACCAGGGGAGAGCCAGGCCAGGCCTCAGGACTCTCAGAGTCTAGTTATCTTCATACTGTGCCCTAAGGTGGGTCCTTGTCACACTTTGTCCGCCCCCCCATGTTAATCAATACTACTTGAAAAAAGGTAAAAGAAAACAAATGGAAAATTCTGATTTAAAACCAAAATAAATAGGGTTTTTTACTCTAGAAATTTTCAGAGACTTTAGTGTATTAATAATGCTTCGTAAACCTCCAGGGTAGCATCGTTATATGTAGCGTTTCTCAAACTTACTTGGCTAGGAAACCTTTTTTTCCAAAAAGCACCTCAAGGGCCTCGTATTCTGCAGAAGACCCTGAGGAAATCCCAAGCTCTGCCACCTTACTGCATGTGCCACTTAATGTTTTTTTTTTTTTTTTTGAGACAGAGTCTCACTGTGTTGCCCAGGCTAGAGTGCCGTGGCGTCAGCTTAGCTCACAGCAACCTCGAACTCCTGGGCTCAAGTGATCCTCCTGCCTCAGCCTTCCGAGTAGTCAGGACTACAGGCACGCACCACCATGCCCGGCTGATTTTTTCAGTTGTCCAACTAATTTCTTTGTATTTTTAGTAGAGACGGGGTCTCACTCTTGCTTAGGCTGGTTTCGAACTCCTGAGCTCAAACAATCCGCCCGCCTCGGCCTCCCAGAGAGCTAGGATTACAGGCGTGAGCCACCGTTCCTGGCTCCACTTAATGTTTTTGTAAAACCTGAGTTTAATTGCTGCCTAATGTTCCATTATGTGGCTAAGCCAAAATTTATGTTTCCGTTCCCTAATGGCTAGACACTGGGATTGCTTACAGTTTTTCAGCATAATTGATAATTCTAGAATAAATTCTGGTGACTTTGTGACCATCTCTGATTGTTCCCCCAAGAGGTGGAATTGTCAGATCAGAGTGTGTGAACATTCGCAGGACTCTTGAAAGGCGTGGTCCAATTAGCTGCTTTCCAGAAAGGTCACGCCCATTTGTCCTGCCGGTTGCCCAGCTGGGGCAGGGTCGGCTTCCATCTGTGAAAGCTGGTAAGTCCAAGGAGCTCAAAGTGCTTGAAGAAGCCCCTTCCCTTCTCTCTCCCCACATGGACATCCAGCAATTAAAAAACAAATAGTCATACTCTCTAAGGACATAAACAGCCATTTCTTTTAAGGAGACATACTGACTTTTCACATTTTCCTGTGCTGCTTCTAAATAATTAAATGACACCTGAAAGTTATCTGAACACTTTAATTTGGTCTCCTAGATATTTTGTTGGGTAGTTAGGGAAGAAGGGATTTTGAATTGGCATCTCTTGTGCTAATTTTGACATAACCTTTCAAGGTGAGATTTAAAAACAAAGTTTTATCATTACCTTCCCGTGATTGTGATCTAGAAATAGACTTTATTTCCAGAAGAGTCTTTTTTATGTGAGCATTCTATCAGTCTTAAGTCTGACCTCACAGGAACTGAATTATGTCATGTGGAGTACTGAGGCTGATCGTGGTGCTTTTGTTTTATGTTTGTGTGGGGAAAAGTCTATGCATTGTAGGCTAGAAGTGATTTATCTTTTTGTCCTCCACAAATATTATCCTTTGGTCAATGCATTTACTGGGTTTTAGAACCGAGACGGGAACTTTTAACTCATTAAAACCCCCAAGTCCCCAGCAATAAAGTCGTTTAAGTGGCTTCACCAGCAGATTTATTTCAAAGTGATTCCATTTGGAGGAAGGAAAGAATGAGTAATGCATTATATACGAAGATCTCTTCAATAATTCATTAGACCTGCACACCAGTGACCATTTTAGATTCAGTTCATGGTGTTTTAGCCTAAAATGAACTCTGTCTTGGAAGATACCCACAGTTTGCAGCTCTTTTGAGTCCCTGAGTGTCTTTACTAGAGCAGAGTTTGTGCCGACTCTCCTGCTTAGTGTGTTCCCATGGGCCACTCTTATATGCAGGCTAACTTGAAAAAATGGGCCTTTTATATAATTGGGCTAACAAGACACTTCATGTGCACTCCCTACCCCTAGCAAAGCAAAAGTGTCTCAAAATGCATTGCTCTTTCCTCCCTTTGGGCAGGAATTCAAATTGTGCTCTTTAGGTTTGAGCAGTGGATTATGTTGGTGAATATGGGAAGGCGTGTGTGGCAAGTGGTTGCTGTCCTCAAGCGCATTCTGGAATGACGTGTTTGCTGGTCAGGGGACAGTGGGCGGGGCCACTACACAGTTCACAGGTGAATTCCTCGGTTCACCCTGAGCTTCATCCAACTCTTTCCCTTTTGTGAAAGCCGCAGGGCTCCGGAGAACTTTCTCGTCAAGATGGAGCCTGCATGGAGGCTGTGGGGGAGGGTGTGGGGGAGGGTGTGGGGTGTGGGGGAGGGGGGCAGCCTGCTTCCCTCCCACACTGTTGGGAGTGCCCGGCTGGCACTCCTCACTGCAGTCAAAGGGAAGCGTGGGGAACCCATGTGCTTCAGATTTCCGAATACGATCATTTCAATTTGGCAAGAATTGACCAAGTGAATAAGTATTATGTGGGAAATAAAACGAGGGAGTTATGCTTTTGCTGTTTGCCAGAAGAGCTTCAGGATCCATCCTTCCTGCCTGCCTGCCTTCCTTCCTTCCTTCCCTCCCTCCCTCCAGGCCCCAATAAAAACAGCTGCTTTTTTTTTTTTAACTTACAAACTGTTTTACTTAAAAATCATTGTAAACATTTCTATTATACAGACTCTTACAAGGAAAATGTAAAAATCACTGGAAATCCCACTATTAACATTTTGAGGGACCCCATGTTATTCCTGAACACAGAGATACACTCGCACACGTATGTCCCCTAAATTATATTATGCGATATGTGCTGCTTTGAGACTATTTTAACAGTATATTAAAGAGACCCTGGCCTACAAATAAAAGTCCTCCTCCTCATTTTAATGGCTGTGGAATATTCCATTCCATACGTATGTGTCTTAGTCAGCTCAGGCTGCCGTAACAAAATACCCTGGACTGGGGAGCTCGAACAACAAACGTCTATTTCTCAGAGTTCTGGAGGCTGGGAAGTTCAAGATCAAGCTGCCAGCAGATTCAGGGACTGGAGGGCCCACTTCCTGGTTTGCAGACACCCACCTTCTTGCTGTGTCCTCACACAGTGGGGAAGAGAGGGAAAGAGAGAGAGAAGAGAGATCTGGTCTCTTCCTCATCTTTAAAGGGCACTATTCCCATCATGGGGGCTCAACCTTCATGATCTCATCTAACCCTGATCACCTCCCTAAGGCCCCACTTGCTAATACTATCACGCTGGGAGTTAGGGTTTCAACATAAGAATTTTGGGAAGGACATAAACATTGACTTCATAACGTTATACTACTAATCAGTTCCTTCTGATGAACCTTTAGGTTGTTTTCAAATTTTTGCTCCCATATACTACACTGGCAGGTATTTTCCTGTGTGTGATTATCACCCCGGGGTATATTCCTGTAAGAAGAATTTCTGGGTCAAGCGGTATGCACACTTCAACTTCTGATATATATTAAAATACCAATGGTGGCTTTGAAGGAAGATATCGAAGTACATTCCGTGTACCGTATGAGAGAGACTCCCCTTCCAAACCCACAACAGCGCTGGACATGAATCTTCTTAATAATTAATAAGTTCTTCAACATTGTTTTCCATTTCTTTAATTCTAATTGAACATGTTTTAAAATTTTTATTGGCAATTTATGTCTCCTCCTCAGTGATTTACCTATATATATCCTTTTTCCATTTTAAAAAATTCTGCTATCTTTTTCTTGTTGACTTTAAAAACCCCCTCCAGGACATTTTTTAATTTAAAAATGATGCATATTGAGACTGGACACTTCTCCAAAATATTCGTAAAATGTATGTATGCTGAGACTAATTCTCTGTCCTGTTCGGGGATGAATGTCCTCTAGTGGCCAGTGGTACTTGCTTTGTTTACATTTGGAATGAAGCTCAGAGAAGCTCATCAAATGTCTCATCATCTGCCGACCTTAGGGAGGCGAGGCGCCCTGTTGGGGAGGTGGCAGCCCTCCAGCCCTGAGGGCAGGTGCCGCAGTGGTGCCCTTGCTGAGTGTTCCTTGTTGACGGCTCAGCCAGGGTCCTGTGATCTTTGCCAGTGTCTGGTTCCCTCTCCTTAGTAACATCTTTTTCTTACTGCTGTGTAATTCTAATGAGATTGCCCTGGGTCAGTCATATTAGAGACGTGATGAGCAGTAGAGAAAAGAAAATTTACAGGACGGCAACATTTAAGATAAAATTTGTTTTTGGCCTTTGCCCAAGGGTAGATTTTCATAGTCTGTAAATATCACAAGTATACGTATAAGTTGGGAAGGAAAATTTATTGTTTAATATGGACCCTGGAAAAATTCTAAGGGGAATTTAGGGATCCTATAGGGTTGATTATAGGATGGAAATTTTATATTTAATTTGGGATTGCATAAAATCTGTTCATCTTGGCCTAAAACTGTTTGTTGTTCTTAAACAGTTTCATTCATTGGCTCCCATGTACTATCGAGGATCTGCTGCGGCTGTTATAGTGTATGATATCACCAAACAGGTAAGAATGTCTCCTCTAGGGTTTAGATGCAATTGATGGTGATTCCCTGACTCAGAAAGACCAGCAAAGAGACGTTACTGCTTGAGTATTGCCAGTAGCCTGGCATCTATATAGAGTTTATTGCATGTTATGTAATGAGGCATCTCATATTTATCTGCTAGATTAAATAGACAGCAATAACCATTCATTCTTAAAATTGACTGTAGAGGCAAAGTCATGCCTTAAGAAAAGGAAAATTATTTTTAAGTTCTGCATATTTTATAATTTTAGAATACTTATTTACTATTAGTGTTGCAATTATACTACATACTTAAAATGCCAAGGATAACATTTATGTATATGTAAGTATGTGTGTGTTTGTATACATGCAATATAAATATAAATATGTTTTTAGTTATGTTGAGGCTCCAGGATATCCATCAACAAATAACTGCAGTGGTGGTTTGATGACATTTTTTTTCACTCCTGCAAATTGAACTATTTACTTTTTATCTGGAGTGCTGACTCAGTGCACAAGACTGTTAGCTCAATGACCCATCACTGTGAGTTCCTGACCGTAGTGTCGACCTTGGCCAGTTTCCTAGAGGACAGCTGTGAGCGAAGGGCCAAAGGGAAGACAGGACTCTGAATATGTTTATTTCTTTCCTGATGTAACCATGAGCAGGTCCTGTTATCCTTATTCAGCTAGAGTCAGGCTATTGGTTTAAATTAATGTTATTTATAGAAGAAAAGTCCTAATATGATTTCCTTAACTTGATCAAGTTTTAATTATGGAAAAGGAACCTTTGATATAGGCTATTTAAGTGTAGCTTAGCTAATGTTAACGTTTGTGCCTTGATAGGGGTAGTATGTTAATCTACGTGAGTCTGCTAAAAATATTTTTCTCTACTAAATTGTATTGAGTTTGTATTTCTGCTTGGTTGAAATATTACACTGACAGGTCTTTCCAATGACCCATTTATCCTTTTGGTTTAGGATTCATTTCATACCTTGAAGAAATGGGTTAAAGAGCTGAAAGAACATGGTCCAGAAAACATTGTAATGGCTATTGCTGGAAATAAATGTGATCTCTCAGATATTAGGTAAGTTGCATTTAAAATTTTTTGTGTATTTCACATCCTCCATCCCTGAATGTCTGGAGGTAAAAAGGTTTTATACCTTTGTTATTTTATCTTTTTTCAGCGTAATAATTTAATTGATGGCCTTTCACTCGTGGTTACCCAACCAGAGCAGGATTAAGGGAAAATGGATAGGGAAGTGTAAATCTGATGGACCAGACAGTGATGAATATTAAAATCAAATCTCCTACATATGGCACAGTTACATCCCTAACTCTACATATCTTTGGGCTAGACCATTTTATTAATTTTATTATTTACCTTTTCCATTATTATTATTACTACTAGCACAATTTTAGTAACACTTTCATATGGTAATGACCATTAGAATTGTTAATATTTTCTATAGTTTATGTGTTTGTTTGAATTCTAGACTTTGTCTTAAGGATATGGTCAAATATGTATTAGAACTATTTTCAAACATGTGTTCAACAACACATTGGCTTCCCTCAGGGATAGTGGCTTGTTGAACTTCTTAAACTAGATAGAGCTTTGTAGGCACTCAGTCTGCGTGAATTAGAGATTTGATGATAGCTTAATCTAGCCTAGTAAGCTAGCTCTGCTACTAAATAAATGTTATAAAAAAGGAAGTAGTGAATTGTGTTATCTCCATTCCCTTGGTGAATTCTCAGGAATTCCAGTACTTGATTTTCATAAAGACAGCTACATCATGCTTCTGGTTTTGCTAATCCAAATATGATTAAACCAAAGTTAAATAAAAAATGAAAATGGATCTTGCAAAAGCTCCTAACATGGCATTTAACAAATTGTTCTGTTTCTTTGGGATTTCGAAAGCTTTATATCACATTGCATCAGGTTAGTTTATAATAACAGCCATAAATACCACTTAATCCTTTGTTTTTCTGGGGATTGAACAAATCTTCGACTCCCTCAGACTTGGTACAAATATCTACCTTCTTTACTGTAGTCTGCAAACAGCTCGCTAGACTAGTATTCCCAGCAGAATTGCTTTAACCTTGGTCATGGGAGCGGGGCGGAGGGTGGGTGCTGAGAGAAGGCACTAGCTCTTGCACCTCCTAATTGTAGTACTAATTGTGCAACGTTAAGTAGAACTAAGCCTTATGTATTGTGGGAATGCTGATGGACTAGAATTTAAGAAAAATATTTGAATGGTATCAGTTAGGACTCTTGGTTACATGGAAGTGAAAACCAATTGAAATTCATCTTGGCTGGGTCCGTGGTTCATCTCTGTAATCCCAGCTGCTCTGGAGGCTGAGGCGGGAAGATTGCTTGAGCCCAGGAGTTGGAGGCTGCAGTGAGCTGTGATTGTGCCACTGTACTCCAGCCTGAGTGACGGAGCAAAACCCTATCTCTAACAAAAAATGAAAAATTTTTAAAAAGTAGAAATTCATCTCAGGAGAAAGGGGAATTCATTGACAGGTACTGGTATCCACATGGTAAAAACAGGGCTTCTTTAGCTCTGGTATTCGATGTGTTCCAGCGGTACCCTCTGGAGAGAGATTGGCCTAGCATTCTGTTTAAAGTCTAAAACACCCAGGAAGGATGCCCCACATCATGACTGGGCACTGCTGTGGCCAAGAGGGAATTTGGGTAGTGGAAGGTGATATTTCCCAGCATCACCATGAAAATGGGAGGGTGGGCGATCTTGACGAAGGACAGTTCCTAGAAAAGTGTATCCTGGTCGGACAAACCGCACGTGCAGCATGCTGGGTTGGCTGCCAGACCTGCAGACACGCCGTTTTTCAGGGGGGACCGTCCTTCGTGCGCCAGCACAGTGGCTCCTCACAAAGGCTTCCTGACTGGCCCAGCTGAGTCCTACACGTGTAATTTTCAACATGTCGCGGCTGACATAATTCATTCCTCTCACTTCCAACCGTAAATCCACTCACAGCCTCCCTCTGTGTCCCCAGGGGGAGACAACCTAAGGCCCTCAGCTACTGCCGCCAGCGCTGCCATCATGGGGCCGCCGTCCCCTGAGTCCATACTCCCTGGGCAACATCCTTTCTCCTGTGGTTTGGCCTCGGTTATGTCTCAATGTGGCTCCTCAGGATCCTGCAGCTGTGGCTTAAAGGATGGATTGTGTGTCTTTCGTTACACACAAAATTATTTTAGATGGTGCTTACTGAATCAAGTGACAAGGAAATGACTGCCTCAACCCTCTGATTAGGTCAATGCGAAAGACTAGTTTGCTGCTAATACATCTTTAATTTTTAAACGTTTAACATAGTCTTTTGAGATAATTTAAAAACCATAAAATTCATGTGTTTTAAGTGTACATTCCAATGAATTTTAGCATATTTATAGAGGAGTTGTACAATCATGTTAAATCTAATTTTAGAACATTTCTGTCACCCTGCAAAGGACATCATGCCCATGTGCACATGCTCTCAATTTCCGCTTGTGTTTAGCCTCTGCCAACCACTAATCTACTCCTTTTGTCTCTCCAATTTGTTTTTTCTTGCCATTTTGTATAAATGGAATCCTACAAGGAGTGGTCTTTTGGGACAGACTGCTTTCACTTGTGATGGTTTTGAGGTTCATCCGTGTTGTAGCAGGTATCAGTATTCATTCACCTTTACGGCTGAGCGATAGTTCATTATGTGGATATACCACATTGTATTTGCTCACTCATCAGTTGACATTTGAGTCGTTGCCACTTTTTTGGCTATTATGAAAAATGCTGCTATGAACAGTCAGGTACAAATTATGTGTGGATGTATGTTTTCATCTCTCTTGGATATGTGCCTAGGAGTGGGGTTTCTGGATCCTAGAATAACTGTGTTTAACAATTTGAGGAACTCACAGTTTCCGAAAGTAACTGTACCATTTACATTCCTGCCAGCGATGCAGGAGGCTTCAGTTTATCTGCATCCCCACCAACACTTGTTATTGTCTGTCTTTTTGACTGTAGCCATGCTAGTGGTATGAAGCTGTATTGTGGCTTTGATTTGTGTTTTCCTTATGAATGAGAATATTAAATATCTTTCCATATGTTTATTGGCCATTTGTTATATCTTCTTTAGAGAAATGTCTCTTTAAATCCTTTGCCCAATTTCTAAGTGCATTGTCTTTTTATTATTGAGTTGTAAGAATTCTTTATACACACACGTGTGCACGTGTTGTTTGTGTGTGCGTGTGTGTGTGTGTCTGTGTATATATATATATATATTTTTTTTTTTAAGAAACGGCATCTCACTATATCACCCAAGCTGGTCACCAACTCCCAGCCTCAAGTGATCCTCCCGCCTCAGCCTCCCAAGTAGTTGGGACTACAGACATGCGCCACTGTACCCAGCTAGTTCTTTATAATCTGAATACAAATCCCTTATCAGATATATGATTTGCAACTATTTCCTCCCTTTCTATGGGTTGTCTCTTCACAATCTTTACTGTGTCTTCTAAAGTATGAAAATTTATGCTCAGTTTATCATTTTTTTTCCTTTTATCTCTTGTGCCCAAGTGATTGGCTGACTGAAGATCACAAGTATTTACTCTCACGTTTCCTTCTAAGAGTTTTATAGCTTTAGTGCTTACATTTAGGTCTGTCATCAATTTGAGTTAATTTTTGAAGATGATGTGATATAGAGGTCCAAATGCATCTTTTCCCACATGGCTATCTAATTGCCCCAGCACCATTTGTTGAAAAGACAATTTCTTTCCCATTGAATATTTTGGGGGCACTTTTGGCAAAAATTAGTCAATAGTAAATGTGGTCTTATTTTCGTGCTCTTAATTTTATTCAGTTGATCTTAGTCTAGCACTGCACTATTTTGATTGCTATAGCTGTGTAGTAAGTTTGAAATTAGGAATTATTAGTTCTCCAACTTTGTTCCCTTTTTCAAGATTGTTTGGCCATTCTGGATCCTTAACATTTTCATATGAATTTTAGGTCCATCTCTCAATTTCTACAGAAAAGGCAGCTGGAACTTTAATAGGGATTGTGTTGAGTCTTAGACCAATTTGGGTATTATTGCCAACTTAACAACGTTAAGTCTTCCGATCCATGAACATGTGCTGTCTTTCCGTTTTATTTACATCTTCTTTAATTTCTTTTAGCAACGTTTTATAGCTTTCAGTGTATGAGTCTTGCATTTCTTTTGTTACATTTATTCTTAAGTGTTTGATTTTTCTTGGTGGTGTTGTGAATGGGATTATTTTCTTAATTTCATTTATGGTATTCTCGATGCTGGTGTATAGAAATAAAACTGACTTTTGTATGTTTATGTTGTATCCTGTGACCCTACTGAACTCATTTATTCTAGTCATTTTTTTTTTTTGTAAACTCTCTGTGTTTTCTAAATACAAGATTATGGTATCTGTGAATAAAGGCAGTTTTAGTTCTTCCTTTCCAATGTGGGTGCCGTTGATTTTTTTTCTTGCCGAATTTTTCTGGCTGGAACCTCCAATATAATGTTGAATGAAAGTGGTGAGAACTGATACTCTTTTTCCTGATTTTAGGAGCAAAGCAGTTAGTCTGTTTCCAGGAAGTATAATGTTAGCTTTGATTTTATGTAGATCCCCTGTATCAGGTTGAGAAAGTTCCCTTCTATTCCTAGCTTGTTAAAGTTTTTCGTTTTTTAATCATGAACACATGTTGGATTTTGTCACATGCTTTTTGTATATCTTTTGAGATGATCGTGTAAGTTTTGTCCTTTATTTTGTTAATATAATGTATTTTTAAAAAATTTTTTTTTAATATAATGTATTACATTCATTGATTTTGGGATGTTAAAGTAGCTTTGCATTCCTGGGATAAATCCCACTTGGTCATGATGTGTAATCCTTCTTATACATTGCTGGATTCAGTTTGCTAGTATTTTGTTAAGGATTTTTATATGTCTGTATTCATGAGGGATATTGATCTTTTCTTTTCTTGTAATATCTTTGTCTGGCATTGGTATCAGGGCAGTAATGACCTCGTAGAATAAGTTGGTAAGTGTTCCCACCTCCTCTGTATTCTGTAAGAGTTTGTGAAAGATTGATGTTATTAATCATTCTTCAAGTGTTATCTAATTTTTTGTGTAGTTCATAGTATTCGCTTATAATTTTCTTTTTTTCTTAATTCCATGACAGATTATATAATCTTTCAATTTGTGTAAGATCGGTAGTGATGTCTCCTCTTTCATTCCTAATTTTAGAAATTTGAGTTTTCTCTCATTTTTCTCAGTCTAGCTGAAACTTTGTCAATTTTGTTGACCTTTTCAAAGAATGAATTTTTTTGTTGATTTCTTTCTGTTGTTTTTCAGTTTCATTTATTTCCCCTCTAATTGTTATTATTTCCTTCCTTCTGTTTGCTCTGGATTTGCTTTGTCCCTCTTTCTCTAGTTTTCTAAGGTGGAAGGTTAGCATATTTATTTGAGATCTTCTTTAATTTAGGCATTTGCAGTGACAAATTTTCCTCTAAGCATTGCTTTAGCTGTATCTCATAGGCTTGGGTATGTTGGTTTTTTATAATCAATCTCAAAGTATTTTCTAATTTATATTCTAACCCATTGTTTATTTATTAGTATATTGTTTAATTTCCACATATTTGTGAAATTTCCAATTTTTTTTTTTTTTTTTTTTTAGACAGAGTCTCGCTCTGTCACTCGGGCAAGAGTGCTGTGGTGTCAGCCTAGCTCACAGCAACCTCAAACTCCTGGGCTCAAGTGATCCTCATGCTTCAGCCTCCCGAGTAGCTGGGACTACAGGCCTATGCCACCATGCCCAGCTGATTTTTTCTATTTTTAGTTGTCTGGCTAATTTCTTTCTATTTTTAGTAGAGACGGGGTCTCGCTCTTGCTGAGGCTGGTCTCAAACTCCTGGCCTCAAGTGATCCTCCCACCTCGGCCTCCCAGAGTGTTGGGATTGATTACAGGCATGAGCCACTGTGCCCAGCCCTGTTACCCTTTTAAATGCCACTTTCACAAGAAAACCTTTTTGCAATCCTTCTGAGCATGTGAGTGAACAGTACCTCTTAGAGCCAGCTTTTGCCTTCCAGGCTCTGCCCATGTCGGTTCCT
>CAUYSK010038237.1:0-69592 GCA_963575035.1 Avahi laniger | reverse complement strand
TGCCACACTCACCCCACAGGTACTGTGATCGAGTTGTGAGAGAGCTCCCTCCACTGTCACAGGCCTCTGTCTGGATGGACTGGGGACCTGCCTAGAATCTGTGCAGAGTCATTGCACTGGACATCAGGACAGTAGGGATCTGGTGAGCAGGCAATCCTGGATTTCTGCAGCTGATGCCATCCTGTGCTCTCAAGTGCACAGTGCCAGTTTGGTACAGGACTCAGCTTTGCAGCAGTAGCCTTCATATCACCCACATCAGGTTGGGGAGGGATTAGACTAAACAGAGGCTCCTCTGAGCCATACCCTGTGACTAGAAGCCAAGGATCCCTCCCCTCCAGCACAGCAGGATCTGAGTGGAGGAGTTGGTGGGGTGCTACAGACTCCAACCTAGGAAGCTTTGGGTGACTGCTTCAGCGGGTCCTGTTGGGGGGAAAACTCTGCAGTCACTGGGCCTCTGGAATTGACCCCTTCTTGTGTGACTTGGCATCTGTGGTCCCCGGGCCTGACCAACCTACTGCCTGTTTGACTCTGACTCCACCTTCCAGGTCTGAACAGCCTGCCACCTGCATGGCCTTGCTTCTGGCTCAGAAACCCTGGTTCTGGATCTTCCTCAGTCCTGGCTCGGAGGCTTTCATGCTGGAGCCTGAGGCTCTGCACCTGTGGCTCCAGAGCTCCTGCCAGGCCTGGGACACCACCCCTGAAATTCTAGCACTGTACTTACACCCCAAGATGCCACCTCTGAGTCACCACCACTGCTGCAGGGCTGGTGGAACTGCTCCAAGCTCCAATGGCCCACTAGGGAATCCTCAGCCTCAAGCTGCCATTACACAAGGTCCTGGTTTGAGCAAACACCCACAGCCTGGGACCACATGACTACTGCCTAGATAGGCTCACCCAGCTGCCACAGTCACCACTGCAGGGAGACCCCAGGCAGAACAATCCAGCCTCCATGGAAAAGATCTCACCTAGCTACCAACTTGAACTTCCTACAACTATATGGGGAACAACCCAACACCAAGCGCAAAGATCATCCAGCATAGGTTTGAACAGTGGCAATCACAAGTGAACAGAACAAATCAGAATAGCTGCATTACAGGCTTTTAATGCACTCATCCCTCCCCTGCTACATCAACATTCCAGAGTAGACAAAAAGCCCCATCCAGGGAATGCCCATTCTTCTAATTCAGCAGTAGAGTTCCCAGCAAAGAACAGGTGTCCTGCAAACCTATTAGCCATGAGTTGAGAAAAGAGGTTTCAGATGGATAGAAACCAGGAAAAGAACCCTGGCAACATAAAAAAAAAAAGAAAAGAAAAAACAGTTCAACACCTCCAAGACATCACAACAGACTACAGTAGTGAACTCCAAAAATAAGGAAATTGCTGAAATGACAGAAATTGAATTCATAATATGGATAGCAAATAAGATGAATCGAATTGAACAGAAAGTTGAAAACCAACAAAAAGGAGCTCCGTCAAATTTCAGGAAATTAATGAAAAAATCACTAAAGAGCTAAACAGCATAAGAAAGGATAAAATAGAACTTAAAGAAATGAAAGAACCATTTAAGGAATTTCAAAACACAGCAGAAAACATCAGCAACAGACTAAACCAAGGGGAAGAAAAAATCTCAGGCTCTCAAATTAACTCAGTTATTTAAAGAGGCAGAGAAAAGAATAAAAAGGCAGAGCAATCACTTAAAGAGGTATGGGACTATGTGAAGCAAACTAACATATGAATTATACGTATCCCTGAAGGAGAAGAAGAAAGAGCTAAAAGCATGGAAAGTCCATTTAAGGGACTTATTGATGAAAACTTACCTAATATTGCCAGAGATTCAGACATGCAGATACAAGATGGTCATAGAATTCCAGGACATTCATAGCAAATAGAAAACCTCCAGGACACATAGTAATCAACTGGCCAAAGTTAAAATGAAAGAGAAAATTCTACAAACACCTAGATGAAAGCAACATCTGGCCTACAAAGCATAACCTATAAGGCTAACAGCAGACTTCTCAGCAAAAACTTTACAAACCAGAGGAAGTGGGGCCCCACCTTCAACTTCTTAAACAGAATAATTGCTAACCTAGAATTTTGTATCCTGCAAAACTAATTTTTACAGTTGATGGAGAAATTAAGTCTTTTCCAGGTAAGCAAACACTAAGGGAGTGTGTCATGACCAGACCTACCCTGCAGAAAATACTTAGAATTACATTAAACACAAATCAGCACAATAGATACCCACAGTGTAAAATCACCCAAAAAAGCTAAAGCTCACACCTCTTATAAAATAATAGCATAAGAGGGAAAACAAAGCAAGAAGATACTACCCAACATGATGAACATAACAGCATCCCATATATCAATTTTATCTCTTTACATTAATGGTTTAAGTGCACCACTAAAAAGACATTGACTGGCTGAATGGGTGAAAAAATACAACCCAAAAATCTGCTGTCTCCAGGAAACATGTCTAAACCACAAATACACACATAGACTCAACATGAAAGGATGGAAAATATATTCTATGCAAAAGGAAACCAAAAGAGAGCAGACATAGCCACTCTCATATCAGATAAAATTGACTTTGAATCAACAGAGGTGAAGAAAGACAAAAAGGGCCACTATATAATGGTAAAAGGAGCAATTCAACAAGAAGACATAACAATCCTAAATATATGTGAACCTAACACATGATCTCCCAGATACATAAAATTAACTCTACTAGAGCTAAACAAGGAAATAAATAGTAGCATCAAAATTCCTGGGGACTTCAACACCTCACTGTCAGACCTGGACAATAATCAAAGCAGAAAATAAATAAAGAAACCCTGGACTTAAATGAAACCCTAAAACAAATGGACCTAACAGTCATTTACAGAACATTCTACCCAAAAACTACTGAATATACTTTCTTCTCATCAGTACATGGGACATTCTCTAAGATTGCATATATATCAGGCCACAAAATATGTCTCAATTAACTTTTAAAAATCAAAATCATACCATGTATCTTCTTAGACCATAATGGAATAAAACTAAAAATCAATTCTAAAAGAAGCACTCAATTCCACACAAATTCTTGGAAATTAAACAACCTGCTGCTGAATGATTATCGGGTCAATAATAGAATTAAGATGGAAATCAAAAGATTCCTTGAACTGAATGACAAAGGGGACACAAGCTATCAAAATCTATGGGATTCAACAAAAGCATTCCTAAAGGGAAAATTTATAGCCTTAAATGTCCACATCGAGAAGTCAGAAAGATTGCAAAATTAACTATCTAATGTCACGTCTCAAGCAACTAGAAAAAAAAGAGGAAACCAAACTCAAAGCCAACACAAAAAATTTAAATTAAAATTTAAAAAATAACAAATATCAGAGCAGAACTGAATGAAATGGAAAATGCAAAATAATACAGAAGGTCAGTGAAACAAAAAGTTGATTCTTTGAAAAGATAAACAAAAGTGATAGACCTCTGGCTAGATTAACTAGAAATGGAAGAGAACGACCAAAGAAGTTCAATCAGAAATGAAAAATGAGATATTACAACTGAAACCACAGAAATACAAAACATCAAATACAAAACATAGTATCTATGAATACTATGAAAATCTCTATGCACATAAACTAGAAAACATAGAGGAAATAGACAAATTCCTGGACACACAACATTCTAAAAGTCAATCAGGAAGGAATAGAAATTCTGAACAGACCAATAATGAGCAGAGAGATTGAAGCAGTACCAAAAAATCTTCCAACAAAAAAGCCCTGGACCAGATGCATTCATAGCCAAATTCTACCAGACCTACAAGGAAGAGCTGGTACCCATACGGCAGAAATTATTCCATAACATTGAGAAGGAGGGGATCCTCCCCAATTCATTCTACAAAGCCAGTATAACCTTGATACAAAGCCAGGAAAGGACACAACAAGAAAAGAAAACTACAGAACAATATCCCTTATGAATGCAGATGCAAAAATCCTCAGTAAAATACTAGCAAACTGAATTCAACAGCACATCAAAAAAATAATATACCATGACCAAGTTGGTTTCACCCCAGGGATGCAAGGATGGTTCAACATATGCAAATCAATAAATGTAATTTACCACATAAACAGAAGAAAAACAAAGAACCTATGATTATCTCAATAGACACAGAAAAAGCATTTGACAAAATTCCGCACACTTCCATAAAAAAACCCTCAACAAACTATGCATAGAAGGAATATATCTCAAAATCAGAAGGGCCATATCTGACAAACCCACAGCCAACATCATGCTGAATGGGGAAAAGTTGAAAGCATTCCCTCAAAGAACTGGAACAAGATAAGGCTACTCACTGTCACCTCTTCTATTTAATATAGTGCTGAACGTTCTGCCCAGAACAATCAGGCAAGAGAAAGAAATAAAGAGTATCCAAATTGGAAAAGATGATGTTAAACTATCACTTTTCACTGACTATATGATCTTGAATTTAGAAAAGCCCAAAGACTCCACCAAGAAGAGACTCCTGGAATTGATAAATAAATTCATCAAAGTCTCAGATTACAAAATCAATGTACACAAATAAGTAG
The DNA here is from genome assembly GCA_963575035.1 of Avahi laniger. NCBI lineage: Eukaryota > Metazoa > Chordata > Mammalia > Primates > Indriidae > Avahi > Avahi laniger. The sequence goes on along the minus strand of CAUYSK010038237.1, from coordinate 65,012 downwards.
CATTCCTATACTCTAATAATAGTGAAAGTCAAATCAAAGACTCAATATCATTTACAATAGCTACGAAGAAAATAAAATACCTAGGAATATATTTAACCAAGGCAGTAAAAGATCTCTACCAGGAGAACTATAAAACACTGAGGAAAGAAATCACAGATGACACAAATAAATGGAAAAACATGTCAGATACTCATGGACTGGTAGAATCAACATTGTTAAAATGTCTGTACTACCCAAAGTGATTTAGATATTCAATGCAATCCCCATCAAAATACCAATGGCATATTTCACAGATCTAGAAAAATTAATTCTGTGCTTTGTTTGGAACCAGAAAAGAGCCTGAATTGCCAGAGCAATATTAAAAAAAAAGAATAAATCTGGAGGCATATTATCAGACTTCAAACTACTAATACATAAGGCTATAGCAACCAAAACAGAATGGTATTGGTACAAAAATGGAGACATAGACCAATGGAACAGAATAGAGAACCCAGATATAAAACCATCTACCTACAGCTGACTGATCTTTGACAAAGCAGACAACATACACCGTGGAAAAGAAACCCTATTCAATAAATGATCTTGGGAAAATTGGATAGTCATAGGCAGAAGAATGAAACAGTACTCCTGTCTCTCACCACTCACAAAAGATCATTTAATATGGATAAAAAACTTAAATGTAAGGCATGAAACCATAAGAACTCTAGAAGAAAATGTAGGGAAAACTCTTCCAGACATCAGTCTAGACAAAGAATTTATGACTAAGACTCCAATGACAATTAGAGCAACAATAAAAATAAATAAATGGGACTTAATTAAATTAAAAGAGCTCTGTATGGCTATGGAAATATTCAACACAGCAGATAACCTACAGAATGAGGGAGAATATATGCAAAGTATACACCTGATAAAGGGCTAATATCCAAAATCTACAAAGAGCTCAAACAAATCAATAAGAAAAAAACAAACAACCCCATCAAAAAGTGAGCAAAAGACACAAACAAAAGTTTTTCACAAGAAGCTGGACAAATAGCTAACAAATATATGAAAAAGTGGCTCAATATCACTAATCATCAGGAAAATATAAATTAAAACCACAATGAGATATCACTTTACTCCTGTTAGAATGGTTTTTACTAAAAAGTGCAAAAACAATAGATGCTGGTGTGGATGCAGAGAGAAAGGAATGCTTGCTTATACACTGTTGGTGGTACTGCAAATTAGTACAACCCCTGTGGAAAACAGTATTGAGATTTCTCAAAGAACTAAAAGTAGTTCTACCATTCAATCCAGCAATCCCATTATAGGGTGTCTACCCAAAGGAAAAGAAGTCATTTTATCAAAAAGACACCTGTACTCCAATGTTTATTGAAACACAATTCACAATTGCAAAGATCTGGAATTAGCCTAAGTACCCATCAATTCATGAGTGGATTTCAAAGTGTGGTATATGTATACCATGGAGTACTACTCAGCCATAAAAAAGGATGAATTAATTCCTTTTGCAGCAATTTGAAAGGAATTGGAGACCATTATCTAAAGGAAAGTATCTCAAGGATGAAAAAACAATCAACACATATGCTCTCTAATAAATAGGAACTATCTGATGGGCATATGAGTGCACAGAGGGAAGTAAAAGTCATTGGAAATCAAGCAGGGGGAGGGAAGAGGAGAGGAGGGGCAAAAACCCACCTAATGGGTACAATGAACACTATTTGGGTGATGGGCACATTTATATCCCTGACTCAAGCTATGTAACAAAAACATTTTTAACCACTTAATATTTTGAAATAAAAAAATTATATGCCGTAAATTTTTCTGTGCCAATAAATATAATCTAAGTCTCATTCTAGTGGCAGCAGAGTAGTTCATAGTATGAACATAATGCACTTTAACATATGGATGGACATTTAGGCTATATTCAATTTTTCATTGCTGTAAATATTGTCACAATGACTTCTTGCAATAATGCATATGTTACTATGGAACCCTTGGACACTGTTGGTGGGAATGTAAAATGGTTCAGCCTGTGTTCAGCCTGTGAAAGACAGTAGAGTGGTTCCTCAAAAAATTAAAAAATACAATTACCACACGATGCAGCAATTTCACTGCTGGGTATATACCTAGAAATAATTGCAAGCAGAATGTTGAAGAGATATTTGTATACCCATGTTTATAGCAGTTTATTCACAATAGCGAAAACATGATAGCAACCCAAATGTGTATCAACAGATGAATTAATAGCAAAATGTTGTATATAATACAATGGAATATTATTTAGCCTCAAAAAAAGAAAATCTGACATATGCTACAACATGAATGAACCTTGAGAACATTATGCTAAGTAAAATAAGCCAGTCACAAATACACAAACACTGTATGACTCCACTTACATGAGGTACGTAGAGTAGTCAAAATTATAAAGACAGAAAGTAGAATGATGGTTGCCAGGGGCCAGCAGGAGGGGAGAATGAGGAGTTATTGTTTAATGGGTATAGACTTACCGTTTTACATGATGAACAGTATCATGGTGATTGATGGTGTTGATGGTTGTACAATATTATAAATATATTTAATACTATTGAATTATGCATTTAAAATGGTTAACATAATGTAATATATTTTATGTTATGTGTATTTTACCACAATAAAACAATTGGAAAAAATTTATACGTTACAATTTGTAGTGAGGCAGAGCATCTTTTCATATGTTTATTGTACAGTTGTATTTTCTATTTTGTAATTGACTATTGTAGCCTGCTGTTCTAGTGTTCTGACAAGCATTTCACAAAGGATTGTCAATGCTTCTAACATAAAGAAGAAATTAATGTTGAAACTTCAGGTATGGAGTCAAGGGAATGAGGAAGACTTTTTTTTTAAGAATGTGACTTTAAGTGTCTGTGAGATCATAGATCTTTACAGATTCTCACCAGTAATAACAGCAGCACTGTGTCAAATTGTAGAAATGTGGGCTTCTCCTTTGGTTGTATTTTCATTGTGAGACAAGGAGTTTGAAAAATCAAGATATTTATCTATTACATTTTTTGCCTTTTCTTCAAAGTCATCCTTTACATTGTTCACTGAGAAATATTTATGACTAATTTACTGACCTCAGACATTTTATTTGTGATTTACATGTCACTATGCCAACTGTTTTTCCCACAGGGATTTTAAATACACATGATAAAATAGAATTTACATATTTGAAATTACAATTTAAAAACCAGTTTATTTCTATGATCTTTATTTAACTGGAATATTTGACACAATGTATTTTTTAAACCATGCTCTATCTTTCTGAGATCTCCAATCCTATAAGATAATATAAGGCAGTTTTAAGAACATATGTAAATACAGACCTGTATATCTCATTTGTGTCACAATTCACAGTGGCTTTGTTGATCTCAAAAGTACTAAAATAAATCTTATTTTCATGCTATAACTACCATTATTCTGAGCCATTGAAAGATTAGTAGGTGAGAGTCTGGGTAGTGTTGTTTCTAAGCAAAAATAGAAAAGCAAAGTTTCAGGATCGATTTTTGTCAGATATGTGAACACCCGTTCTATAGAATTCAGCTCCTGTTTTGACAGCTTATTGAATACTCTCTCAACTTTTCCCGCCTGGTAATGTCTCCCATTAATTAATACCCATTCTCTGTTCACAGTTTTGATAGAACAGGAGTAGTTGTTAACACAACACTCATAATCACAATTGTTCAGGTATATATTTTGTCTGTGTTATGTATAAGCCTCAGATATTAAGTATTGCCCAAAGAGAAAAGTAAGGCGAAATTTCTAGAAATAAAATTAAGTTTTCTAATACGAATAATTCTGTTTGCATTTCACATTTTTTTTCTTTCCCTTACGTTGGTATCAAGCTCTGCAAACCATCCCCCTCTATTTTCCAGTTTTTATTGTATAAATAAGGCTATAAGAATTGGATTTAAAAAAATTTAATACATTTAGAAAACAATATTTGTTACTTGGTGGAATTGGGGAGCAACTTTTACATTGATGCAAATAATGGTCATCAGGGATGTCATATATTCAAATATAATTTTTCCCTTAGAGTGCAAAGTAATTTAGAGATATAACCTTTCAACATTTTTAAAGTTTGTAGGACTTTGGTGCAATGTTTCTCCAAATTATTAAGAGCTTAAGATTCTCAAAAACAACTATAATCAAGTCTTCCTGGAAGAGTTGAGGGCGGGAAGTGGTACAGATCTTTAAATGAATTTTTAAAAGTTAAACACATGCATTAATAAACATTGGACAATACAAAAATATTTTTGAAAAAACAATTCTAATATTCATAAAAATATTTTTGACAATTTTGTATTCCCTTCAAGATTTTTTCCTGTACATAGATATTTCCTTTTTGCATAATTATGACATATCACAAACATTTCCCCATGTTATTATGTCTTTTTCAAAACCATTATTTCAATGTCTAAATAAAATGCTATTGAGAAAATTATTTACTTAATCATTCTTCTATAACTAAACATTTATTTACTTCATTTTTTTCAAAAATATGAATCATACTCTGAAAAACATCATAGTGCTTCTAGTCCTACCTTTGAATTTAGAATTGTTGCTTTAAAACAAGTTTCTGAAAGTGGAATCATTGGTTCAAAGGATATAAATAAATGTGTATGTGTGTATGTAGAGAGGCATATAAACACACACATATATGTGTGTTCTTACAAAGAAAAAATACATGTATTCTTATAGCATATGTATGTTATATACAAAATATACATTATATATAATATGTGTGTATATATATACACATATGTCATATATATACACATATAGAGAGAGAACCAATTTTCACTCTTGCTAACAATGTACAAACTGATTTCTGAATTTTGTAGAACAATTGCAAGCATTGGAGGTTGTAATTTTTTCCCAACTTATTTACTTGATTGGCCAAAAAAGGGGGGTTATCTAATTCTTCTTTTAATTTACATTTATTTAATTATCAGATTTTGCCTTATGTTTACAGACTACAGTAAAGATTTAACTTGAACATAATTAGTTACACATTTGACCAACAAGAAAAGATATAAAAGTTGAAATAGTTATTTATAAAGTGTATTATTTATAAAGTATGATTGAAACTATAATTAAATTTACTGAAGCCTGCTAATTTTGTCCTTGAAGTAAATCAAAGACTATCTCTATACATGAATCAGTTTGGGGGTAATAAAAGAAAAATCGCTTTGAAAGCAGCTTTCTAGAAACACGTTTTTCCTGGGTATTTGGGCAATACCTGCTTTACTCTGAAAAACTATTTTAGTTTTATACGAGGATTGAGGAAATTTTTTCCTTTATCTCTCAAGAGCTTCTAAGGAAAGAAAAAAAATCAAAGCTTCATATGAAAAAACAATGACAAGTGTTTTTTTAAGAGAGCAATAAAAAACTTTGGTTATATTGATCGCAGATTATTAAGAAAATACGAACCTCTCCACAGAGATTTACAACAATTATTTAAATATAATCTATAGTTCAACATCTCGGTCAGCTAAGAAAAGCAGATGAAGGTGGGAGGAACAGTAGAGAGGAATGACACAACGACAGAAGATGGAAGAAAAGGAAGGGACAAAGAGAGGCAAGCAAACAAGAGAAATACAGCGATAGCCACAGAAAAGGAGAAACACAAATAAACACAGAGCCATACAGCAAGGAAAGAAGACACAGAAGCACTTTTACGAAGACCCTGAGGGGAGTGTCAGTTCAAACCAAAAAAGGCTACTTTGGTCACACAGTGAAGTGTGCTGTGACATGGAGCCCTGATTGTCAGCTTTCGTGATCACTGCTTTCAAATGCTGACTCAGTGTCAGATGAACTGCTGAGCACCATAAACATGAGATCATAACTAGGTTTCCATAACTGTCTTTAAATAAAACATTCAGATAATGACCTAATTCATTAAGGCAAAAAATTTCTGTTCAGGAATGGTTGAGAGAAGGAAGAGGAGAATGGTCCCTGCAATGGCGTTGAATTCAGCTTGGGTTTACTGTTGAAGATCCAACCTAAACAATGTCTTAAGGACTAGGATCAGCCCACCTAATATAGTTATCTGCACAAGTGGCTCTGGGTAAGTGTTTTTGCCTAGTTCACTAATATAGGAAGAAATTGTTTTACCATCGGCATGAAACAATAGTGAAGCACAGGTTCATTTTATTTTTTATTTAAATAAATGTAAATATGTTTTTACATTAAAAAGGAAACCACCAGGGAGGCCTCATTTTCATTGCATTAATATGGCATGCCATTCTTGGCGGGGAACTGTAGGTGTTGCTGAAGCTACATAGCTGAAAAAGCTAAGCCAGGCCTCCAATTCTTTGGCTTATTACAGTTCTATTTTAGCCCTGTCCTCTTCTTCCCACTCAAATTCTGTACCCTAGCATGTGTTTGGATATGCTGCATCCTCCAGTTCCTCACACTAAATATACTCTCAAAAACCACAAGCGAAACTTGCAGATGAGTCATTCTCTCTGGAAGACTCGGCTCAGTGGTGGACAGCTCGTAAATTGGAACAGATTCAGTTGGATAGGGGGAGCAGAGACAACAGTGGTTGGTTCATTGTGTTCTGCAAAGGGAGCCAAGGCGGGGTGGGGGTGGGTGATTTCAGAGTAAATTGAAGCAAATGCTCATATTACACTTTTTAAAAAAGTTGGTTAAAGAGACAATACTCTAAAGATAATGCTCTAAAGCTTAGAATTTGTGTTCATCTCTTGTTTTGGGGGGTCAGGCACTTTTTTGTTGTTGTCGTTGTTATCCTTTGACCAATTCTCAGAGCATAATTTGTTTCTAGTCTTTTTGTTCTATGAGTGAAAAGGTCAATGCCCTTTGACATGGCATGAGCTGTTCAGTGCACCAGGGGAAACGTCACCAGCAGTGCTGGACTTAAAACAACTTCAGGGCAACCAGAGTCAAACACAGGAAGTGTTGTTCAAATCCCCAGAGAATACTGGCTTTGTTTACTAGCCAACTTACATCTTGTTGAATTGCTAAGTGCTGCTATCTTGAATGAGCAGATATATCAGAGACACCAGACCCAGATGAGGTATTTGTAGGCATGATATAACAACATCACTCTCTTAAAGTGTCCCCTACAGGAATCTAAATACAGAGTGGCTATTTTCTTAAATGGGAAAAGTTCCATCTCAGGTCCCCATAGTCCAATACATGCTAAATGATTCTACAAATGAACAAACACTCCTTTGATGAGACAGTAAATTTAGTGGGAGAAAATAACCAGAAATGCAGGGAAAAAATGTGGATTTTTTAAATAAACAGTCTAATCAGGAAATGAATTACACATTCCATCTTGTACCCACAAGACTTTTTTTTTATTAATTTAGCACAGGAGACACTGACCTGCTCAAAGTGGCTTCAGAAACATTTTAATTTACATAGCATTTGTAAACTTTTAAATGTTCAATGAGTTATTAACTGTTATTTTATTGGTATGAGATAATATTTTAATGCTATTTCACAGATAAACTGAGAAAGAAAGCTTACATGTTTTGTCTAAGGTCACTCAGAAAATCTAAACCAGAGACACACTGAGTTCTCTGAGTTACTGACTTCCTGTCTTATGTTTTAAAGCAGTGAATCATTTTGCTTCTAAATATACTGGAGAAGATTCAAGGCCCCAGAGAAAAAATCACTTGTGTAGCAGTTCCCCATTTGGAAATAGGACAAATCTAGATAAAATGTATACCAACCTTATTCTACAGTATCAGGGTTAGTACTAAAGAGGAAAAAAATGCAACCTGAGGAAGGCAAAGTCCTAAGGAGGTATTAAATGTCTTTGCCATGCAAAGAGCCCTCTCTTTACTTTCAGACCAAGAGTCAAGATACTTGGGTTCTGGTCCCAGCTCTGCCATATATTAATACTTAGCTGGATGGTTCTTAACCTCTCTGAGTCTGACTTTCCTCATCTGTAAATGGATGTAATAAGACCTGCCCTTTCTCAGGAAAGTCATGAACATCAAATGGAACTATGAACACAAAAGAGTATTTTAAAGAATATTATAAGTTGTAAAGAGCTGTACAAATTCCATTAGTGATTGTGGAAGTGGTACTATTGTTACGCTAGAAAGGGAATGGCAGGAAGCCAACAAATAAAGTAGATGTCATAAATTAATGGCTTTTAACCATTTATATCACCAGCCCCACTGAAAACCTAATGAAAATCATGAACTTTATCTTCAGAAAAGTTCATATTCAGAAGTATATCCAAAATTTTGAACTCTCGATGTGACCTCAGACTTGCACATGTCCGTTTGCCTTGCACTTGTCTCAGATCCACCTTCTAGATTCATATATCCTGTGACATATGACATATCCATATGCCCTAGTCTCGAGTGTGCAGTCACAGTCCCATCTCCTCATGTCTTTGAATTCGGGACAGATTCTTTCCTTGCTCTGGCTCATTTTTTTCTCCTGATTCCTGATCTGAACAGTATAGGGAGGAGAGGCCAGATATTTGTGGTGATGTGCTTGTTTTGTGGAATTGCTAATTTATGTAATACCAGCATGTACTTTTGAATTGTTCTCCTCCCATAGATGCCATCTAAGGCGTTGAATCACTCCAGTAGAGACCTCCCTAAACCAGAGTGGTTTCTCCAATTTGCCGTATGTTAGATGGCTCTAAATTTGCCTAAAGTTTCTGAAAATAAAATCATTTGTAAGAGATGAAAATTGAGTTCTTAATTGTTGAGCCATCTTTTATGATGAAATTGCAGGTTAATACCGTTGCTTATAAGGACTCCCATGTGCATGTGCATACAAACATCCTTCCTTTTTATAATAAGTCACCTTGGCATTTACTGTTCATCCTAGTGCTAATTTTCTGTACTCTGAGATTTACTGGATTTTTTTTTTGTAGCCCACACAAAATTTTTAACTACGTATTCTATTATGTAATGCAAGATTGGTTATATTCTTTTTAGCACTCACCTCTGCAAGATTCTTAACTGGGAAAAAAAAAAGTATGAAGCTTGAAGAGGGAGTTGGGGAGGTGGAATTAATAAGTAAGGCCAGACACCTGACTCCACTATACTTCTCTGAGTGTTATAAATGGTAATCTATTTTAAGAATCATAAATTTACTCTATTATATGCAATTCTGAATAGGGAACTTTCTTTTGAGCACAAACTATGGGAACCTCTGCAAAACTTGGTAATCTATACATGTTTTATACAATGCTTAGTACTATAAAGAGAGTTTAGATTTTGACAAGTACGTTACTTTATTAATCTGAAGGAAGGACAGATCATCTGGCAAGTACTTTAAAGTATTTTATGGAAAGCATATGCATATATAGCCTTATGATCTATATAAGGTTGGTAATCTATAGGATTATTTCAGTTGATACTTTATCTATGCTCTCACCCTCCAGTTTATTATTTTTTCTCTATCATATAAGGCTTTCAATATAAAATTTAAGATGTAGTGATAGTAAATCACTTAATTTTCTGTAGCATAAAATATTTGTATGTCTTTGCTTGAACTTCTTTTGAATGAAACAAGTCTCACTTTTTTTAAAACAAATGCTGCATAGAATATTAGCTAGCAATTTCAAAAGTATCTTCTGGAAACATTAGAAAATACTTTGCTAAATTTTTAGCACTAAAACAATCCAAGATTATTCTAAGCAGTATTATTTGAGAGTACAATTATAAATATACAAGGTAATAGTATTTATTTGAGATAGGAGTAAGGTAATATGTTTTTGAGGGCTACTAATTTGCATTGATTGCCTCTGGATGACATGAAGCACAATTATATCACAATGTTGGTATTAATTTGTACTTATGTTGTCAGACCTGAAAATAAGAAGATAATTGTTTTGTTAACAACTTCAGTTATTAATTACTCATTTGGAGTGATCTGGGAGAAGAATGTGTTGTGCTAAAAATCTCTAGTCTGCAACGCATGGTGTGGAGCAAGTAATTGGGGACATTTGTATTGCACCCATAGAACTATGGTATATGATCTGACCCCATCCTATTTAATCAATTATTTAGCCATTCATTCACTTAATCCACAAATATTTAGTGCTTTCTATGTGCTAGGTACTGTGCAATGCTCTGTAAATACACAGATGAACAAAATATGGTTCCTGCCCTCAAAGAACATGTGGTTATCATGAGAGGAAGACAAACGAATGTTATGATAGGTTAAATAATAGCTGTTAATAATGAATACCATGACTAAGAAGGGTATTTAATGGTTAATTCTGCCTAAGAGAAGGAAAAATAGAAGACAGTCTTGAAAAAGGAGGTTATGAAGCATAACCTTGAAGGATAAATTTTTTTATATGAGGTAATTAATGTTTTTATTTTGAAGCCATTTTCAGTTGGATATTCAGTTACTTGCGGCCCAAAGTCTGCTAGTATAGGGGTATAGGTTTTCAGCAGTTACATTATAAAATTGCTCTTTTTGTAGGTCCAAACTTGCCCAGTATTAGCAATTTCATGTGCTTCAGCTTGAAAGCTAGTATAAAGAGACCAGGGTTTTAAGAAAAGGATTATCTTGGTCATGATTTTCATCTTAGAATGATAATATCGACAGCAGGATGTAGTGGGGATTTATGAGGGATCTAACACAATAAGCAAGGAGATCAGAAAATTATCGCAATAGTTAAGAGCTAATGGGATACTAAATTAAGGCAAGAGCAGCAAGGATGACATGGTATAGGGGTACAGGTGGAAGAGATATTAAAAAGGTAAAAGTGACAGGTTGGTAACATTAAAATCAGGATGTGAGAGAAAAAAGGATACTTCTATAAAGATTTTTTGGCTCAAGTAGATGATTTTATTGTCCAGTATAATTGATTATTCTCAATTCTGTATTTTGACTCAGGACAGTCATTGGTCCTGGCAAGCCCTGGCTCTTTTCACCTTAATTAAAACCCCTCTGTGTGCTCTTACCCTCTAATCACACTCGTGTCTTCTCTCTGTGACTTGTCCTTTGGGATTCATTGTCTGTATCACATTTTTTGTTGCTCAAAAACATATAACGTTGTCCTGTTTTTATATGGGGACCAGGGGTGTATATATAAGTGCTAGCCTTCCCCAATGAAAGTGTCAGCTCTTTGTAAACAGGAGCAAGAGCCTGCCTTCCACTTCTTGATTGTCCTTATAAAACCTGACAGTGACATATGCATAAGGAAAGCAAAATTGACTTCAATTATAGCAGCAAATCAGATGCTTCCTTGTGGCAAAGTGCAGGTAATTTTAAAGAAGCATTAGTTAATTACAGGAAGAAGTGACAGTTGTAACATCCCAGCCATAGCTGCCCAGACTCTTCTGATCCCAAGTTGCAGAACCATACACTATTCCTCATGGAGTATCAGACATCTGCCTCACCTCCATAATCCTTATGCCTTGTCTATTTAGGAAATAAATAAGAAAATTTGAAGAGTCTGACATATCCTATAATTCTAAGAGATTTATTACTTGTATTAAAAACTCTGAGAATGGGAATGATTGTTAGAAAATTTAAATTTTAATGATCTTACAAGTAACAAAATATTTTGCTTTTAGAGAAACGGTAGAAAGTGAAAATAGCATCAACATCCATCTGACTTTGAATATTATTTTTATGTATTTATCTAGAATTAAGCATACATAGTTTACTGATAAATGATTTTCTTCTTAGGTTTATTATGTAAGAAAAATTCTTTTAAAAAATAAGCAAAAATGTGTATTACTCAACAGAGTCAAACAATTTAATGTGTGTTCCATTTTTTGTCTTATGGATAGTTTGCCACAATTATACAAGGTATAATATTAAATGCTTGACTTTTGATGTTTTGGACAAATAATATAAATTCTTCTTTGGTGCTTATTCAGAAGAAAGACAAATCTATGATCATAAATATCTTTGAACAGTTCTCTTTATATCCACTCAGATAATTTTACGATTTTCATATAGTCTGTATTGCATATGAAAATGCAAAATTTGGAAGATGAAAATGATCTATTCAAATTATCTGCTATTACACAAACAGTAATAACAGTAATTAAAAGAATAATTATGCAACTGCCTGCCACTCAAAGGAATCATTTAAATTATGCAAATAAAGCATAAGGTCATGTAATGCTAACAGAAAAGACTAAAATATGCAAAATAGTGTACTTTCTGATGGTGGTTCTAATATTAGAAATATTCATATCACAAGCATATAGTGTGCATCTCATTTTTTAACCTTGTACTATATAATCAAATTAATTTTTCTTATCTTATTGGGTTCTCTGAAATTTAAGTAGTACACAATTTTACAGATGGGCTGTTTTCATCCAAAGAGAATAATTTTTTTTGAGCACTTTAATTTTCAAACACTGATTTTTTTTTTAGTTGCAGAAACATATCACATTATAAAAAATATTTGGAAAATACACAAAAGTACAAACTATAAAATAAAAACCAGCTATAATATTAACGATTTGAAATAAGCATAATCTCATTTGTTATGTAATTCTTTCTTTTAATGCAGTTCTTTTTGTTGCTCTTAATAACTATCAGACCGTGTTCTTGTTTATATCATAGTTGTTTTAGTGTTCCATTTAATATTCTATCATGAACATTTCCCCAGATGTTTCTTGAAACCTGAATTTTTAATGGTGACATAAAATTTTTTACATTGCATATTTAACTATTTCATTATTTTTATACTCATCTCATTTCCCACTTTGTATTATAACTCATAATGTAATAAACATTTATATTAAATTACAATGAGAATTATGAATTATTTTATTTGAATAGATTGCTAAAAGTAGAATTGGTCATTGTAGTATGGCTATGAATAGAATTAGATTTAGATTTAGGATTAGGATTAAGGAGGTAATAAACATGAGCTTTCAAGTTTCTTAATACATATTAGCAAATTTCCTTACGGACCATTTGTATCAATTTGTATACATATCAGCAACCCAGATCACTGTAAATTTTCCTGCAATAATGAAAGTGATCTCATTTTATTAGTATTTAGTTGGTTACTACTGAAGTTAAGGTTTTCCATATGTTTCTAGGTACTTTGTTTTTCTTTCTCTGTTACATGGCTCTACATGACCTTTATTCATTTTTCTACTGGGTTTTTCTTTTTAAATCATTTGGGAGAATTCTTTATCTTTGCCATATTTGTTGCAAATATTTTCCCAGTTCATCGTTTGCTTTTTATTCGTATTTTCACATATAGAAGTATTATGTTTCTATGTAATAAAATTACTATTTAACTTTAAAATTTTTCCATTGCTTTTTTGCATAAAAAGTGTCTCACCATTTTAAGATATTTTAACTTTGAACTTTTAGATCCACATGAAAATTATATTAATAAATGAATAATTTGTTTTTCCCCCTAGAGAAAATTTTTTTAACTTTTGTTGAATTTCACTTCCTTACTATTTGTTCTATTTTATGATAAGTTAGTTTACATTTTAGCATTTAAGTTTATTTAGTCTGTTCCACTGAACTGTCTGTTGATTCTTATATACATACTGCACTCTTTTTTAATTTTAAAATATTAAGGGGATACAAAAGTTTTTGTTACATGGATACACTGTAAAATGCTAAAATCAGGGCTTTCAGTGTGCTCATCACCAGGAAAGTGTTCATTGTACTCAAAAGATAAGTTTTTATTCCTCCCTCTTCCCAACCTCCCCACTTCTTAGTTTTCAATGTCCTTTACATGTCTTTGTGCCCATGTGTACCAGCCATTTAGCTCCCACTTTTTAGTGAGAACATGTGGTGTTTGTTTTTCCATTCCATCCCTCCAGTTTCATGCAAGTTGCTGCAAAAGACATTATTTCATTACTTTTCAGGGTTGAGTAGTACTTCATTTTATTTTCTTTATACATTCATCAGTTGATGGGCACTTAAGTGGATTCCATATCTTTAGAATTGTGAATTGTGTTGCAATGAACATTCAAGTGCAGGTACTTTTTTGATAAAATGATTTTTTTTCCTATGGGTAGTTTCCCAGTAGCGAGATTGCTGGATCAAACGGTAGGTCTACTTTTAGCTTTTAGAGAAATTTCCATACTGTTTTCCATAGGGGTTGTACTAGTTTGCAGTCCCACCAACAATGTATAACCATTCCCTTTTTATTGCATCCATAACATCTGTTGCTTTTTGACTTTTTAATAATTGCCCTTCTGACAGGGATAAGCTGGTATACCATTGTGGTTTCAATTTGCTTCTCCCTGTTGATTAGTGATGTTGAACACTTTTTCATATGTTTGTTGGCAATTTGTCATATTTTGAAAACTTCTGTTCGTGTCTTTTGCCCACTTTTTGATAGGATTGTTTGACTTTTTCTTCCTTATTTGTTTGAGCTCTTGATAGATTCTGGATATTAGTCCCTTATCAGATGTACAGCTTGCAAATATTTTCTCCCATTATGTAGGTTGCCTGTTTACTTTGTTGATGATTTCCCTTGCTGTATAGAAACTTTTTAATTTAATTAAGTTCTATTTATTTATTTTTCTTGTTGCAACATTTGTCTTTAGGCTCTTAGTCATGAATTCTTTGCCTAGGCCTATGTCTAGAAGAGTTTTTCCCACAGTTTCTTCTAGAATTTTTATGGTTTCATGCCTTACAGTTAAGTCTTCAATCTATCATAAATTAATTTTTGTACATGGTGAGAGAGAGGGGTCCTATGTCATTCTTCTACATATGGCTATTCAATTTTCCCAGGACCATTTATTGAATAGGGCATCCTTTTGACAGTGTATGCTTTTGTCTGCTTTGTCAAAGATTAGTTGGCTATAGGTATATAGTTTTATTTTTGGGTTCTCTATTCCGTTCCATTGATCTATATCTTTAATTTTATACCAGTATCATGCTGTTTTAGTTACTATACCCTTGTAGTATAATTTGAAATCAGACAATGTGATGCCTCCAGATTTATTCGTTTTGTTTGATATTGTTTTTGCTATTTAGGCTCTTTTTATGGTTCCAAATTAAGTTTGGGATTATTTTTCCTAGATCTCTGAAATAAAACTTTGCTATTTTGATGGAAATTGTGTTGAATCTGAAAACCACTTTGGGCATTATGGACATTTTAACAATGTTGCTTCTACCAACCAATGAACATTCCATTGGTTTGTGTCATCTACAATTCCTTTCATCAGTGATTTGTAGCTCTCCTTATAGACATCTTTCACCTCTTTGGTTAAGTATATTCCTAAGTATATATATTTTTGTAGCTATGGTAAATGGTATTAAGTCCTTGATTTGACTCTCAGCCTGTTATTAGTATGTAGAGATATGCTACTGATTTGTGTGCATTGATTTTGTAACCTGAGACTTTGATGAATTTTTTATCAATTGTAGGAGATTTTTGGTAGAGTCTTTAGAGTTTTCTAGATACAAGATCATATCATCAGCAAACAAGGATAGTTTGATCTCCTTTTTTCTGGTTTGAATGCTCTTCATTTCTTTTTCTTGCCTGATTGCTCCGGGTAGGACTTCCAGTACTATGTTGAAAAGAAGCGGTGACAGTGGGCACCCTCGTCTTGATCCAGTTCGCAGAGGAAATGCTTTCAAATTTTCCCCATCCAGTATGATGTTGGCTGTGGGTTGGTCATATATGGCTTTTATAATTTTAAGGTATGTTCCTTCTATGCCTAGTTTTTTGAGAGTTTTAATCATGAAATGGTGCTGGATTTTATTGAATGCTTTTTCTGCATTTATTGAGATGATCATATAATCTTTGTTTTTGCTTCTGTTTATGTGGTGAATCACATTTATTGATTTGTATATGTTGAACCATCCTTGCATCCCTAGGATGAAGCATGCGTGATCAGGATGAATTATCTTTTTGATGTGCTTTTGAATTCAGTTTGCTAGCATCTTATTGAGGATTTTTGCATCTATGTTCAAAAAAGATATTGGATTGGTCTGTAGTTTCCTTTTTTGTTGCATCCTTTTCTGGCTTTGGTATCAAAGTGATGCTGGCTTCATAGAACAAGTTAGGGAAGATTTTCTCCTCCTTAATGTTATGTGATAATTTTGGTAGGATAGATGCCAGTTCTTTTTTACAGATCTTGTAGAATTTGGCTTCTGAATACAAATGAACTGGAGCTTTTATTTGTTGGGAGATTTTTTTTATAACTGCCACAATCTCATTGTTCATTATTGGACTTCTATTCAGGATTTTTAATTCTTTCTGATTCAGGCTTAGGAGGTTGTATTTTTCCAGAAATTTATCCATTTCCTCTAGGTTTTCTAGTCAGTGTGTAGAGGTTTTTGTACTATTCATGGATGATATTTTGTATTTCTGTGGTATCAGTTTTAATGTCTCTTTTTTATTTCTGATTGAGCTTATTTGAGTTCTTTCTCTTCTATTTCTGGTTAATCTGTCTATTGGTCTATTGATTTTGTTTATCTTTTCAAGGAACTAACTTTTTGTTTCATTAATTTTGGGGGGTTTGTTGTGGGTTTTTTTTTTTTTGGTTTTTAATTCATTTAGTTTTGCTCTGAGCTTTGTTATTTCTTTTCTTTGTTGGCTTTGGGTTTGGGCTTTTTCTATTTCCTTGAGATGTGACAGCAAGTTGTTAATTTTTGATCTTTCTATCTTTTGGTGTAAGCATTTAAGGATGTAAACTTTCCTCTTAGCACTGCTTTTTCTTTATCCTATAGATTTTGAAAACTTGTGTTCCCTTTGTCATTCAGTTTGAAGAATCTTTTAATTTCAATCTTAATTTCATCATTGACCCAAAGATTGTTCAACAGCAGGATGTTTAATTTCCATCACTTTATATGGATTTGAGAGTTTCTCTTGGAATTGATTTCTAGTTTTATTCCACTGTAGCCTAAAAACAAATATGGTATAATTTTGATTTTTCTGAATTTACTGAGACTTATTTTGTAGTCTAAGATATGTTCTTAATTATTAGTATTCTATACTATGTTTTAATATTTGAAAAAATAAGTCCCTACCACTTTTATTTTTCATGCATTAGATATTAGTCTTTAGATGAATATATCTGAAGAATCTCAGAATTTTTCCAAAGAGATAAACATTTATTCTTTAAAATAACCTTTTTTTAAATTTTTGAGCACTTCAAAAAATGCTTCTCTATTTGTACCTTATACAAACAGATAGCACAGTAAATATAAAATATCTCCTATATTTTTTCCAAGTACTTCATATACACATTCACATACAATATAGCTCACTTAATCCTCAGTTACTCTGTGGAGATAGGATTAATTATCCTGATTTATACAAAAAATCTAAGACTTGGAAAAGTTATACCTTACACAGGATTCTAGTAAAAATGCAGATAAAATTATTCTAAGCTTAATGTACCTTACATAAAAAATGAAACCCTCGATATTATAGACTATCATTTTATTTACAATGTATTCAGTAAATATTTTATTATTTTCTGTAATTCGTGTTCATTTTTCTTTTTTATTTGTTATCTTTATGAGATATTTTGAAGTGACATATACCAGGAAAGAAGCCACCAATACAGTAAAGGCAATCAGAAACTATGGTTTACTTTCAGACCACAATGGAGCCTCAAGGAGGTCACTTTGACTCTAATTTGCTATGGTAGATAATATCTATTCCTCATCTTCTCAAAACTAATAATAATTAAAGCCCTGCATATATTTTTCACTACAGTATGTGCACACTCCTGTATGAAGACTACAGTGTTCTCTTCCCAGCTAGAGATTCTTCCTCTGTATTCACTCAGTATTTTATCTCTTCCTCAATTATGGCACATTTTACTTCCCACCTTGCATTATAGAATTCTGCTTAGATGTCTTAACCTTCCCAACTAGACTGGGATCTCCTTCTGCGCAAGGTCATGTTTGTGCCTCTCTGTATCCTGTATGGATCAAAGCACATCGTAGATGCTTTTTATAAGATAAATATATTTTAGATGCTTTTTATAAGATATGTATATATACTGAATAAAGAGGAGGATATTAGATTTAATTTCAATCACTTATATATCTTGACTAACAATTATGGAACAATTACGAGTCCAGGAGTCCAGAGGCATCGCTTCTTTTCCTATTTTTACCACATATTGGTTGGCCACTGTGAGCAAATCTATTAACCTCTCTGGGGCTCAATTCTCTCATTTATAAAAAGGTGAAACTATGTGTTCTTCCTCAAATAGTTGTTGAGATAATCACATGAGAAAATGCATATGAAATTACTTTAGAAATGTAAACCACTCTAGTAATTAATGAATTCCATTTTTGAATAACAAGTGAACCATTTCTGTTATATTAATTCAATGTGTTTAATATTAGCAGAATAGTTATTATAGAAAAGCAAGTAGATGTGATTTAGGGAAGGCTTGCAAAAATTCTGTCTGTGCAAAAATATATATTTCTTGGTATATCTCCTTTAAATTTCTCTGAATTAATTTCAAGACTACTTATCTCCTAAAGTCCTCATAAAGGTGTAAATTTATCAATAGAGTTGGTACATTAAGCCATTATCTGTTAATAAAACTTTATCCTATTGTTTTAACTGCCTGAAAGATGAAGGGATATACACAAGTAAGCTTTGAAAGGAAGAGAGACAGGATTGAAAAGAAAGTAAAACCTTGGCATAAGTTTGTCTGGAAGATAATTGGAGGAGGAACATATTTCCAAGGAGGATAAAACACTAAAGGAGCAACAGAGATGTTGCCAAATAAAAAATTGCCTAATTCATAGCTTTATCTTCATCTGATCTTGTCAAACAGATCAATTTTCTGTACACTTTTTATTTTTAATTCACAATTTTCTCCTTCAAATTTGAATGGAAAAACAGACATAGAAAAAAATAATTAATTGTTCAAAGAATTTTCTTGCTTTAGAGGAGAAATTTCATAAATTTTTTCAATTTTTCTTTTTGCTATATTAACCATTAATTGGTTGAAAAAGAATACTTTTTCCTAGAATTTTTTTCTCTAGAAGTTTTTGTTGCCTCTCCAATTTTAACTAGAATTTACAAATACTTGTGTTGACAATTACCCCTACAAAAGCTATGTGGTTTTCCCATCTATAAGAGAAATCAGCATATGTCCATAAAAATATCTTTCTGATTAACAATGAACTGCCCTATAAACAAAATCATGAAAGTGTGATACAGAAATTTTTGTAGATCATTGGAAAATTCCACAGAAAAACACAGTTACAGAACTAAAAATACATGGAAGCTAACACAGAAAGTCCAAAGCAACTTCATTTTTTCTACAAAGTTGGAAACTGCATGGACACAGTTCCAAGCTATTTCCTCAGATATAAGCAAAAAAAAAAAAAAAACTTGATACAGTACTGTGTTTGCAAGGTCTACAATGAAACACAGGCATTTCAATAGAGCTTCATGATCCCCAGCAACAAAATCTGTAACAGGGATCAAGAAGAGTTAAAATGGATGGCTTGACAGAAAGACTCCATCTGCAACATTAAGTCATTATACCCACTGTTGCTTTATTAAAGTGATCTCTTGGGCCTGATCTAAGGCTCTGGGTTGTGTCTGAAATGCTTTTAATTAATGTATTATCAGAGAGATGAATGAGACAGTGGTTACACCACTATACACTTGGGAGAGACCAGAGTGACCAAAACAACTATAGTTTTGGAAGCCTTTGACACACCACTAGAGCTCAGGCTTCAGAGAACATTACAGGAACATATCCCAAGACTCAAAATTAAAAAGTAAGTACCTTTCTTACATTACACAGATAGGGCACCTCTGTATCAATCTACCTGCAACTTTAAGACCACTTCTCTGTTTGACAAGGTTGTAAAAAAAATCTGGAATGGATTCTTTGAAAGTTTTGAATTATTTTAATTCTTCAAAATTTTCATCTAAATATTCCTTAATAAAAATGCTGAAATATGAAAAGAATATCCTAGGTTGCTTCTTAAAAGCTCTCAAATGTTATTCACATCTCTGCAAAGTTTTTGATGTTTTTATAGCAATCTTCCAAGGAAAATCAAGTACTTAGTGCCATGAATATGTGAATGAAGTATGGAATTTTAGGTTATTCTTGAAAATAGTCATGCTTAGAGGAGACATCATCAAAAAGGCAGACTGAAGGTACCCAGAATTCACTTCCTTCACAAACAAAGACCAGAACACAGATAGGTAAACACATGTCAAATAGAGTGTTTAGGGGAGAACACTGAAATTCAGCAAGGATAAGACAAAGACCTATGAGGCACAGAGACTCAGGATAGCAGCACAGTTAGGGAAGCAAAGAACTCAGCTGGGATTAAGTCACAGCCAAAGGGGATGTTCCACTGTAAGGAAAAGGTAAGCAGGAGATTCCCAGAAGTCTATATTCCCACCATGGACACCTAAAATCATCGATAGGAGAGCCCCACAGCCCTTGCAAGCCCTGAGCACAGTATAGAGAGCTGTCTGGACTCAATGATACTGCATTACTCTAGAGAAGAAATTCACAATGGATACCTTCTCATCCCCTAGAACCCAGGAAGCCACATAAAATCACCATTTTAAGAGTGGAGCTGACAACCAAAGTGCATCTTACTCTGGGGCCCAATAGCTCCTGCATCATAGCAACATCACTGGAGCCTCACAGAATTCCACCATAGCTACCCAGAAAGCTGCAGCATCATGACACCAGCTAATCCCAGTGGTGCAGCGAATCCTGTACAATGTCCTATACTCCAGAGCACAGGAGATCCAACACAGGCTGCCCCCAAGACAGAGAGAGCTGATATGTGTGTAGGTCAGGACTTGATAGCCATCTTCCCAGGGCCCATCACTGCTGCTGGTGACCCTATCCCTTTTAGCAGCAGAGCTACCATGAGCCCACATGTGTTCCCACTGACATATAATTCAATGAACTAATCCACAAACTGGCTAATTTGTGGCCTGCTGCCACTGATGGTGATGATCCTGACCCCTCCAATAGTAAAGCCACTGCACACTTGCTTGTGATCCCAAGATGCCCAAGGACAGACCTACCCAGGCTTATTAGCATCCCTACCCACTCCAGTGACAGAGCCACCGTGCACCTGTGGTCTGAAAACTGGCCTGCTCAGTATTTCCCTACTCAAGAAAGCTGCAACAAAGCATCTACAGACAACAGCCACCTAGGCCACTGAGGCATTTGCAGACGCCACTTATCTTGATTGCAGCCAAAGGAATCATACAAAGACTGTACTACTGCACACATCCAGAACGAAAGCAAAAGCACCCCACCCAACCAACACTATAGGACACATTTATAGGAAAAAGTCTTCCCCTACAAAAGCTAGTCCATAAAATGCAAAGAAATGACTGTTACATTAAATGCACAGATATCAGTGCAAGGACACAAGAAATATAAAAAAATAAGAAAACGTGACACATTCAAAAGAACATAATAATTCTCCAGGAACAGAACCCAAAGAAAAGGAAATCTATGAAATGCCTGAAAAGACATTCAAAATACTGGCTTAAGTAAATTCAGTAAAATATCAGAGAATATGAATAATTTGATGAAATCAGGAAAACAATTCACAATCTGAATGAGAAGTTCAACAAAGATAGATATCATCTAAAGAAAACCAAACAGAAAACTTGAAATTAAAGAATTCAATGAGGGTAATAAAAAATATAACTGAGGACTTCAAAATATATAATAGAGTAGCCAGGCCAAAAAAAACAAAAAGAAAGACTTTCTGAACTTGAAGACATGTATTTTGAAATAATTGAGTCACAGAAGAAAAGAATGAATAGTAAAAAATAATGAAGACAGCCAATGAAACATATGGGGCACAATGAAATAAAGAAATTTTCACATTATGAGAGTTGCAGAAAAAGAAGAGATGGGGAAAAAACACAGAACATCTCTTTAATGAAATAATAGCAGAAAACTTACCATGTCTTGGGAGATATCTGAGCATCCTGATGTCAAAAGCTGAAAAATCTTCAAATAGATTCCACCTAAAAGAGCCTCTCTGAAGCACATTAGCGTAAAACTATCAGAAGTAAAAGACAAAGCAAGGATTCTAAAAATAGGAAAATTGTCAAGTCACATATAAAAGAATTCCTTTCAGACTAACAGCAAATTTTCTTGGCTAAAAACTGTTACACCCAGCAAAGATATCCTTTAGGAATAAGAAAAGTAGTCTTTCCCACACAGGCAAAAACTGAGGAAATTCATCACTGCAACATGAATCATACAAGAAATGCTTAAGGCAGACCGACATCTAAAAGTAAAAGGACTGTATTTATCATTATTAAAACATATGAAAGCATAAAATATGGGTACAGAAAATATACAAATGAATAAGGGAAATAAATCAAATATCATCTTTATAGAAAACCATCAAACCACAAAGATAAATAGTAAGAGAGGAAGAAAGGAACAAAGGATATGCAAACCAACTAGAACACAATAAAATGACAGGAGTACGTCCTTACCTATCAGTAACAATCTTAAATGTAAATAGTTTATATTTCTTAATTAAAGACATAGATTGAATAAGTGGATAACAAAAATAAGACTCAACTGTAAGCTGCCTACAAGAAACTTACTTCGTCTATAAACACACACATAAACTGAAAGTGAAGAGATGGAAAAAATATTCTACACAGAAGTCAAAAGTGAGCAGAAGTAGCTATACTTTATCAGATACAATAGAATTTAAATCAAAAAATATAAAAAGAGATTCATAAGGTCTTTATATAAAGAGATCAATTCAACAACTATAAACATATATGCACCCAACATCACAGGACTCAGATAT
The DNA here is from genome assembly GCA_963575035.1 of Avahi laniger. Taxonomy (NCBI): domain Eukaryota; kingdom Metazoa; phylum Chordata; class Mammalia; order Primates; family Indriidae; genus Avahi; species Avahi laniger. The sequence continues at coordinate 42,263 of CAUYSK010038237.1, read as the reverse complement.
ATAAAGCATGTATTATTAGAACTAGAGGGAGAGACAGATGCCAACACGATATAGTTGGGGACTTCAACACATTCACCTCAGTATTAGACAGATTACCTAGACAGAAATTGAAAAAAGAAACTTTGGACTTAATCTGCATTACAAACCAAATTGGCCTAACAAACATTTACAGAAAATGTCATCCAAAAAAAAAAAATCCATTCTTCTCATTAACATATGGAACATTCTCCAGGATAGAAATATGTTAGACCACAAAATAAATCTCTGCAAAATTTAAGAAATAAAAATTATATTAAGCATCTTTTCAAACTGCATGAAATAAAACCAAAAAAATCAATAAAAAGAGGATCTTTGGAAAGTATAAATACATGAAAATTAAACAACATTTTCTTGAACAACCAATATGTCAATGAAGAACATAAGAAGTTAATCAAAAAAGTTCTTGAAACAATTGAAAATATAAACAAAATGGAACTCTTATGCAATGTTGATAGAAATGTAAATTAGTATAGCCATTATAGAAAACAGTATGGAAGTTTATCAAAACACTGGAAATAGAAGTACCACATGATCTAGCATTTTCACTACTGACTATTTATTTTTAAAAAAGGAAATCAGTATATCAAGGAAATATCTATACCCTCATATTTATTGCAGCATTATTCACAATAGCTAATATATGGATACAACCTAAGTGCCCATCAACAAATGAATGAATGAACAAAATGTGATATATGTACACAGTGAAATACTATTCAGCCATAAAAAAAGAATAAACTCCTGTCATTTGTAGCAACATGGATGATCCTCGAGGATATGTTAAATGAAAAATGTTAGGCACTGAAAGATAAATGCTGCACGATCTCACTCAAATGTGAGGTATAAACGAGTTGATCTCACAGAATTAGAAGTATAATTGTAATTACTAATGGTTGAGAAGGGAAAGAGGAGGGGAGCAGATGGAGAGGTTAGTTAAAGGATACAAAATTACAGCTAGATAGGAGGAATATGTTCTAGTGTTCTACAACACTGTAAGATGATTGTAGTTAACAAAAACTTATTGTATATTTTCAAATAGCTAGCATAGAAGACTTTTAATGTTTCTAACACAATGAAATGATCAATGTTTGAGGCGATGGCTATGCTAATTAACCTGATTTGATCATTACACATTGTATATATATGTATTAAAATATTATCCTATACCCCATAAATATGTACTTATTACTTGCCAACTAAAAATAAAATTTTAAAAAGAATAAAACATAAATATATTTAAAAATAGTCATGCTTAGCTTTAGGAGTTAAAGATCTTCTGTCTGTTGAGGTTTCTGGAAGTAGAGATTTCAGCTGTTCTATTAGGTCTTCCTGGACACTGCAAGCAGATTAAAAAAGCACATCAGTCACATATATATGAATCTGACTAGAGTCTTTTATTATATCTATTCAAATGTGAAGAAGTACCATCAGTTAAAATTATACATAAAATATACACTTTGATGATAGAGTAGTAGTGACATCAGCAAGATGGCAGAGTAGGCATTTCCAGTGCATGTCCCCCCAAAGAAACATCAACTGGAAAAACCATCCATACAAAAATACCTTCTCAAGAGCTAAGTGAGACATTATAGCTCCTAGATGAAGCACAGAAATAAGAAAAGACACATTGAAGAGGGCAGGAAGAACAGTTTCACAATACTTATGTCACCCCTCCCCCAGACTCAAGCAGAACAGTGAAGAGAGTGATACCTTCACAAGAAGGAAGGATTGTGAAGTTACCACCCAACTCTGCTGCAGACCCCATCATCAAGCTTATTCCAGTGAACCCTGGCTCCAGGATAGCCCCCATGGATGCAGGCCTCCAGGCCTACTTGAGCATGAGACCAGCCTTCATGGCCCCAGATTCCAGACCAACCCCCACAGCCTCAGGACCCAGGCCTGCCCCTGTATACTTAGGCTTGAAGTCCACCCCAGTGTTAAGCCAGTCCTCACAGGCTCAGACTCAAGGGCTGCCTCAGAATCATGTTGGTCTCTGTAAACCCAGACTTCAAGCTAGCCCCTATAGATCCAGACTCCAGGCCCATTCCCACGGACCCAGTCATCAGGCCCACCCCAGTGGATCCTAGTGCTAGGGCATCCCCTGTAGACCCAGCATCCACAGAACCAGACTCCAGGTCTGTCACCATGTACCCAAAAGTCAGACCCTATCACAAAGACCCAAAATCCACACCTGCTACTTTGGACCCAGGACCAGGATGTGCCCTGTGAACCCAGAGCCAGGCCTACCTGCCTACTGACCCATGCAGTAAGTCAGCCTGCCCAGGGACAACAGCAGCAAATCGACCTGCGAAAACCCTGCCAGCAGGCCACCCAGCATCTCTGGATGGGCTGACTAAGGAGGGGCTTTCCCTGCTAAAACCAGTGTGTAAAGACTGAAAGAGGTGTCTATTTCTTCAAATGAAGAAAATGCAAGGCCGTAAGATCACAAATAGTTAGGTAAGCATGACACTACAGAAGAAAAAAAATTAGGCACCAGTAACCAACCCTAAAGAAATAAAAATATATGAACAGCATGATAAAGAATTCAAAATAATTATCTCAAAGAATCTCAGTAAGTTACAACACTGACAACTAAACAATATCCACAAAATAATTATAAATGAACAAAATTAAAAGTTCAACAAAGAGATCAAAACCTTAAAAAAGAGCTAAACAGAAAGTTTAAAGCTCAAGAACACAATGAATGATCTGAAAAATTCCATAAAGAAGTTCAACAATAGACTTGATCATGCAGAAGAAAGAATCAATGAGCTTGAAGACACATCATTTAAAATTACCTAGTCAATTCAAGCCATTCACATTTATTGAGAGCACTGATAAGTGCAAATCAAAACCAAAATGAGATACCACTTATCTCCAGTGAGAATGGTCTTTATCAAAAAGTCTCAAAACAATAGGTGATGGAATGAATACGGAAAGACAGAAACACTCATACACTGGTGGTGGGACTGCAAACTAGTGCAACCTCTATGAAAAGCAATATGGAGATACCTTCAAAAGATACAAGTAGATCTACCAGATCTACAATCCCATTACTGGGCATCTACCCAAAAGAACAAAAGACATTCTGTAAAAAAGACACGTGCACCCAAATGTTTATAGCAGCACAATTCACAATTGCAAAGATGTGGAAACAACCCAAGTGCCCATCAACACATGAGTGAATTAATAAAATGTGGTATATGTATACCATGAACTACTATTCAGCTATAAGAAACAATGGTGATATAACACCTCTTGTATTTTCCTGGATAGAGCCTGAACCCATTCTACTAAGTGAAGTATCCCAAATGGAAAAATAAGCAACACATGTACTCATCATCAAATTGGTTTCACTGATCAACACCTAAGTGCACATATAAGATTAACATTTATCAGGTGTGGGGCAGATGGGAGGAGGAAGAGGAGATGGGTATATACATATATAATGAGTGTGATGCACACCATCTGGGGAATGGACACTATTGAAGCTCTGACTGAGGCCGGGGGGCAAGGCCAATATAAGTAACCTAAACATTTGTACCCCTATAATGTGCTGAAATTAAAAAAAAAAACTAAAATAAATAAATAAATAAATAAATAAATAAATAAATAAATAAATAAATAAAATTACCTCGTCAGAGGAGGGAAAAAAAGAACGAATTAAAAAAAGAGGAAGAAAGTACATGGGGCTTATGGAATACCATTCAGCGAACAGATGCATGCATTTTGGGAGTCTCATAAGGAACAAGGAAAGAGAAAAGGGAAGAAAGCTTCTTTAAAGAAATAATGAGAGAAAACCTCCCAAATCTGAAGAGAGAAGTGAACATTCAGATCTACAAAGTCCAAAGTATGTAAATAGAGACATTTCTACCAAGAAAAATTATTATCAAATTCTCAAAAGTCAAAGACAAAGAATTTCAAAAGCACCATCCAGAGGACTTAAACAACACTATAGACCAAATGGATCTAACACACATATACAAAACATTCCATCAAACAGCCACAGAATATACACAGTCTTCTCAAATGCACATCAAACATTCTCCACAATAGATCATATGTTAGGCCACAAAACAAGTTTTAAATAAATTTAAGATGATTTGAATCATACTAAGTATCTTTTTCAAATACAATGGTATGAAACTAGAAATCAATAACAAGAGAAAAAATGGAAAATTCACAAACATGTTGAAATTAAACAACACATTCCTGAACAACAAATAAGTCAAAAATGTAATCAAGGGAAAGCAAAATTATCTTGAGACAAATGAAAATGGAAGCAAACATGCCAAAGCCTATAGCATGCAGCAAAAACAATTTTAAGAGGCATGTTTACAACAATAAAATCCTAAATTACAAAAGAGAAAGAGCTCAAACAACTTAACTTTACACCTCAAAGAACTAGAAAAAAAGAAGAAATTAAGCTCAATGTAAACAGAAGGAAAATAATAAAGAGCAGAGCAGAAATAAATAAAATAGAGACTAGAAAAGATCAATGAAATTAAATTTTTTAAAAGATAAATAAAACTAGAAAATCATTAGCTAGAGTGACTAAGGAAAAAAGAGAAGATTTAAATAAATAAAATAATGAAAGAGGCGACATTGCAACTGATACCACAGAAATACAAAGGATCGTAAGAGACTACTATAGATAATTATATGTTGACAAATTGGATAACCTAGAATAAATAGATAAATTCCTAGAACCATGCAACCTATCAATGCTGAATCATAAAGCAATAGAAAATCTTAACAGACCAATGAGTAAGGAGATAAATCAGTAATAAAACAAATAATTCCTAACAAAGAAAAGCCCAGAATCTGATGGCTTCACTGCTGAATTCTACCAAACAGTTAAAGAATTAATGCCAATATTTCTCAAACTCTTCCAAAAACTTGAAGAGAAAGGAACACTTGCAAGCATATTTTATGAGTCGAGCATTACACTTATAGCAAATCCAGACAAGGATACAAAAGAAAAGAAAATTACAGCCAATATCCCTGATGAACATAGATGCAAAATCCTGAACAAAATACTAGTAAACTTAATTCAATAGCCCATTAAAGGAATATACAAGTGAGATTTATCTCAGGAATGCAAGGTTTATTAAACATTAGCAAATCAATAAATGTGATACATCACCTTAACAGAATTAAGAATAAAATCATATGATCATCTCAATAGATTCAGAAGAGCCATTTGAGAAAATTTAACACTCTTTTATGATAAAAACTCTGAACAAATTACATAGAAATAATGTACCTTAACATAATGAAGGCCACATATGCCAAGTCCACAGTTAACATCATACTCAATGGCGAAGAGCTAAAAGCTTTTCCTCTAAGATCAAGAAGTCAACAAGGATGCCCACTCTCATCACCTCTATTCAATATTGTACTGAAATTCCTAGACAGAGCAATTTGGCAAGAAAAATAAATAAATAAAAGGCATCCAAATTGGAAAGGAAACAGTACAATTGTCTCTGTTTGTAGATTGCATGATCTTATATACAGAAAACCCTAAAGATTTCACCAAAAAGCTGCTAGAACTAATAAACAAATTTGGTAAAGTAGTAGCATACAAAATCAATATGCAAAAATCAGTTGTGTTTCTATGCACTAACAACAAATTAACTACATAATAAATCAAGAAAACAATCCCATTTATAATAGAATACAAAATGAATAAAGTGCTTAGAAATAAATTTAAACAAGGAGATGAAAGATCTGTATACAAAAAACTGTAAAACATTGATGAAAGAAATTGAAGAGACATAAATAAATGGAAAAATATCACTTGTTCATGGATTAAAATAATTAATATAATTAAAATGTTCATACTACCCAAAGCCACCTACATATAAAATGCAATTCCTATCAAAATTCCAATGAAATCTTTCACATAACTAGAAAAAATTCTAAAATTTGTATGAAACCAGAAAAGATCTTCAATAGCCAAAGCAATCTTGAACAAATTTGAAGACATCACACTACCTGATTTTAAAATACACTACAAAGCTACAGTAATAAAAAACAGCATTATACTGGCATAAAAATAGACATGCAGACCAATGGAACCAAATAGAGAGCCTAGAAATAAAGTCACACATTTACAGTCAATTGATCATGGACAAAGATATAAAGACCACACAATTGGGAAAGGACAGTCTCTTCAACAAATGGTGCTGGGAAAACTGAATATCCACATAAAGAAGAATAAAACTGGACCCTTACCTCACACCATGGACAAAAATCAACTCAAAATGGTGAGAAGTCTTAAATGTAAGACCTGAAACTATAAAACTACTAGAAGAAACATAGGGGGACAGCTCCAGGACATTGGTCTGGGGAATGATTTTTTTAGATATGACCCCCAAAGCATAGGCAACAAAAGTTAAAGTAGACTAATGGGATTATGTCAAACTAAAAAGCTTCTGCACAGCAGAGGAAGCAATCAGCAGAGTGAAGAGACAACCTATAATATGGGAGAATATATTTGCAAATTACATATTTAATAAGGGGTAAATATCCAGAATATATAATGAACTCAAACAACTGAAGAGCAAAAACACAGTCTGATTAAATCATGGACAAAGACCATTTCTCAAAAGAAGACACACAGATGGCCAAAAAGTATATGGAAAAAAAAATGTTCAATATCATTAATCATCAGGGAAATGCAAATTAAAACCATGATGAAATATCATTTCACACCTGTTAGCATAGCTATTATCAAAAACCAACCCAATGGTTACAACGAACACTCTCTGGGTGATGGGCACACTTAGAATCCTGACTTAAGCAAAATAAAATTGATACATGTAACCAAAAACATTTGTACCCTCGTAATATTTTGAAATAAAAAGGAGAAAAAAAAAAAAGAAAAGAAAACAACTGTTGGCAAGGATGTGAAGAAAAGGAAACCTTTGCATGCTGTTGGCAGGAGTGTAAATTAGTAAAATCATTATGTAAAACAGTACGGAATTTCCTCCAAAATTAAAAATAGAACTACTATATGATCTAGTAATCCCACTTCTGGGTATGTATCCAAAGAAAATAAAATCAGTATGTCTAAAAGATATCTGCACTCCCAAGTTTATTTTAGCATTATTTACACTAGCCAAGATATGGAATCAACCTAAGTCCTCGGCAGATGAATGCATAAGGAAATGTCATAAACACACAGACATGCACACACATACAGAATACTATTCAGTCTTAAAAATGAAGAAAATCCTGTCATTTGAGACAACACATATGACACTGGAAGGCATTATGTTAAGTGAAATAACACTTAACACTTAATAACACTTTTTTTCAAGCACGAAAAGACAAATACTTTATGATCTCACACATGGAATCTATAATAGTCATATTCACAGAAGGAGAGAGTGGAATGGTGATTTGCAGGGGTTACAGGATGGAGAAAATGGAAAAATGTTGGTAAAAGGGCACAAAGTTTCAGTTATGCAGGATGAATAAGTTTCGGAGATTTAATGTACAACAATGAGTTTGTAGTTAATATTTGATTGTGCAATCAAATTTGCTAAAAGAATAGATCTTACATGTTCTCACCACAAAAAAACCTGGCAAATATGTGAGGAGATGGATATGTTAATTAGCTTTATAGTCATAGTCATTTCACAAAATATACATATATCAAAATATTAATCACATTATATACCTTTAATAAATACAATTTTTATTTGTCAATTGTACCTCAGTAAAGCTAGAAAAAAGCATACATTTGAACACATATACAAGTCTGTATGTGTGTGTGTATGTATACACGCATTCTAAACTATGCTATTTTAATGGATACATGAGAAATAATCAAAATAACAAATAATAAACAGAAAGTCCAGCCTAGATAGAATGCATCCCAGCTTGACCCTCTACAGAAAAAAATTTCCCAGCCTCAGGAATAAATCTCTTATGATACATTTTATATTGGGAATTTGTGCCAAGAAGACAAACTTATCCAGAGCCTGAATCATAACAACTTTTTATACTGAATTATGAGAAAAACCCAACAGTTCACTTGAAGACAATACTGATTTCTAATAATCAATGGTAAAAGTCATTAAAATTTTCAGCAGGAGAAAACCTCAGGTAGAGGAAAAAAACAAAAAATGTTTACTGACAGAGTTCTATCTCCAATGACTCACAACAAAAGTTTCTGTGAAAGGTTTAAATGGAGAAAAACACTCCTGAGTACACAAGTGAAAATCAATAGACACTCTAGGTCAGAATCAACAAGAAAACAGAAGTAGGAACCATTCAGGAATTCTCTCCAGTTTCTAATTAAATGATAAAAACATACACGTCTATTGACATTTCTTTCACAAATCATTGATTGTCACTTTCTATATTAAATTTATAAAATGAAGTTAAAATGTATAAATTACAAATTAATTTACCATATTAATGATTTGTGATATCATCAAGAAAATAGCTAAGAATAATTTTTTTAAAAAGTAACAACACACTTAATTAAGTTAGGCTAAAACTAAATAAACCACAAGTAGTTTCCAAAAAGTACTACAAATGATGAACCATAGAGAAAACAAAAATAAGTTCTCTGGTGAAAAATAGAATCGCTGTGCCTGGGGTACCCACCAAAGGCTGTGAAGACAAGGTAATAAAAGAATCCCATTTGTTGTATTACATAAGATAGTTAAGAACTAATGGGATTTTAAGGCTTTGAGGATGATATGGGAGATACAGGAAAAAAAATCTTCCTAGTGACCAAATTTTGCATCATTTTAAAGTGCCTATTTCACCAATGTGAGCCCAAGTGATGTGTGTCATTTTTTGGTTGAAATGGTAAAGAAGCAGATGTGCCATCTCCTAACCGTTCTCTTTCACCACGTCAAAGCTCAGGTAATATTTGATGCCACTTGTTGAAGAAGTTAGAGCTTTCCACTAGTTGGATTTTTGAAAGATGGTTCGAGCTCAATTTCCCCTCACTCCCATTCTTCCTGGCCTGCCACCACCAAGGAATACCTGTATTGTAGTGTTAATATAAGTAAAAAATAAACTTTCACTTTGCTTAGTTCCTCAAATTTTAGAGTTTGTTCATTGTAACGCTAGCATTATCCTAACCAAAATCATTTAATGTCTGTCATAAATACTTGTAGAATTCCATACTTGTAGAGTCCAACTTCCATAAATACCTGCAGAATAAATGAATCTATAAAATGGGGATATAACATCGTCTCATCTATTTTGCAGAGAGCTTCAGGGATAAAATTAAATGACATAAATGAATATGTTTAGAAAAAGTTTTAAAAGTTTATTCCAATACCTTCATTGATATTATCTTTACTATCAAGAGAAAAAACAATAAAAAATCAAAATATATGTGAAAATATGAGTAGGAGGATGTTTCTATTTATAGAAGAAAGATCTTTTTAGTGGTGACTACAAATAACAGCCAACTAAAATGGCTGGATTTTAGTGAAGTGCAGTTACTGTCCCAAAGGAAACGATTATAAGTAGCCAAATGAATATTTTTGCAGGGTATAGAAATTTGCTAAAGAGCTGCAAACAGGACAAAGCAAAGTACCAAGTATAGTAATCAGTGTTAAATCTCACACATTCAATATTATAAAGGGTCCAGAGAAGGGTATGGTAAAGTTTCATGTTAATGACACTTTCAGTGATACCAAATTATACTTTACTACTTCAATGAAACATTATAAGGCACTAGGAATAGGACAGGAACAAAAGGAAGGCTAAAGGAAAAAGAGGCTAAGAAAATTATATTCAGCTTGGAAAATGTAAGGTTATATTGAGAAAATAAGCCAGAATCCTGAACATTCCATGAGGAAAAGTAAAAAAAAAAAAAAAAAAAAACTGAAAAGAAACAAACAAAAACAACCCAAGTATTATAGAAGTTTCCACTTATTTTATTTTAAACTGAGCGCAAAAATATTTATTCTCTTATTCCCCAGAATCATAAAATGCAGAAATTTTCAGATAAATGATCAAAGAATAATATATCTTGCAACTCTGCAATCCTATGAACTTTACATATATGTTCATCCTCATTCTTCAATTAATTAGGTTCAAAAACAAGCCATTGCTATCTCAATTTTAAAGTTGGAAAGTATGAAATACAAGAGTGACAAGATGTATTTCTTGCAACCAAATGGGAGACTATTGGTAATTTCTCTCCCCAAGAATAACACTGTACTCACCCTAGCCACAGGTAGTGTTTATGGCACTTATACATTAGCAGGCAGTAAAGGAATAAAATAGATGAAAGAAATTAAATTAAAATGACCACATTAGGCCAGAAAAGATATGATTTCAACTATCTGAATTATATACATAGATAGGAATAGGTTTCATTTTAAAATTAATTAATTTAATTAATAAGTATGTGGGAAACTAAGAAAAAGAAAATTGAGGACAAAAATAATTTTAACTTCCTAATATTAAATATGAAAGATAATAGTAGGATCTATCAAAGGAGAAATAAGAAACCATAACATAAAAGACTTTGTAATTAAACTATAAAGTACAAACCTATAAAATAGACAGGAATGAAAAAGAGGCATATTTTCTAGACTGTAAGTATTTGGGGATTTAAGATTTGGGTAATTGTCTGTAAATTTAACACAATCAAGAGTTGAGTAATGGAATTAAGGCACTCTTTTTCTGTAGCATATTATGAGTAACAGAATTTTTAAAAAGATCATCACCCTAATGAAACTAGGTATACCAAAAAGTGAGTCACATACCACAGTATGAGATGAAAAAAATAACTGTAAGATGACTAGTTATGTTGACAATAACATATGATGACAGATTGATGAAAAGATTGTTCTTGGGGTTACTTGTTGATAAAAATTGTGACGTGAGGCTAGTCAGCTCCTCCTGTTCTCCCCGTATTAGAAACAGCTAACACATCCTTCAGCCACAAAAAGTGATAGCTGGTAGCCTGAATCATTACTTTTCCCAGAGATATTTGCATTTTAAGAGAAATCAAAGTCTTATATGAATAAATTATCACTATCCAGTTGGTAAAAGAAGATTTGGGGCAGAAATAATGTTACTTCCCAAGGATCTCTGAATTCATTCGTGACGATACTTGGTCTCACCTTTTCCCACGAGGGAAAGTGAATTAAACTCCTGTTGGCCTTTGAATTTAGCCCAAAGTGGTCTACAATTGAGTTAACATTTTCTTAATATCTTAACACTTTTTCATAAAATCTCATATAAATTTTGGATTCTACTCCAGGCTACACATGTTCATTATAAAATAAGAGTAATGAAATAAGATCAATAAAATTGTTTCCATAATCTGGAGTAAAATTGGCACTCTAGACTGATTCAAGAAAAATATAAAGTCATGTTTGTCATTCTGGGTGTCCCTTACCCATTCCCCAGCATATTGGCAATTGTCTGTAACATTTGTGTCGGTGTGAGAAAAATGAATATGCTGTTTTCTACTCAACTGATGGAAACTTAACTGATATAGACAGAAACTGTATTGTCAACATGAAACAGTACCACAACAGAACTCACAGGTAGGATATGTAGAAGCCACTTCTTTTGTTTAAATAAACTGCAACCACATGTATTGTGTTTGCTCTACTTGAATCATTAAGATAGGTCTTTGAAAAATGTACTGATTAACTTTGTTCTATGGTGAGCCAATAACTGTATAAATACAACCAGAGACAATTTCATAAGCAACAGAACTGAGCAATTATAGTTAGTTAGTGACAACATGAAAAGTTACTTGAGATAACTGAGTCTCAAAAAAGAATAAAACCCTAATAATATATTTGTGTGGCATTGGGGCTTGAAGATCATTGCCCAAAATTTCAATATCTCTGTAGAGGTCCAAATTTAAAGTTTTAGAAGCAAAAGGAGAGAAAAAAATTTTAATTTAGTATAATGTCATAGAATTGACTATTTGCTAACAAAAAAGAAAAGATAGTCAAGTAAGTATTTTTTTTTAGTTATGTTGAGTTTTATTTTTAAAGCATATATTATTATAAACAACCCAGAAAAGTATCCAGACTACAGATTACCTTGCAAAAATATCACAGCTTAGGCATTGGCTTCTCTCTAATAAAACTCAATATGGCAATGACTTTGACACCTTGAAATCATTTTGAAGCATTTACCTAAAGAACAGTCAACATTTTATAAGGAAATTAAAAGGAAGCAGATTCTAAATTATGACAGCAGTTGACATTATATTGGAGTAGTCATGATCAACACCCATGGAAGTAGAAAACAAGTAAATGTTCAGATGTTAATGCACTTATGCTGAAACATGAGCACATTCAAGGCATTTGAGAATCATGAAACCAGGGGCTATTTCAGTGCCTTTTTTTTTTTTTTTTTTTGTCTCTGGGACAGAAGAATATTAATATTACATTTCCAAGAAAAAGCAAAGACTAAAATGAGTGCCCATTACCTGTCTGACATAATCACACATCTCCATTATTGTACACTTGCCCTACAATGACACTATCACCATTCTTGAGATGAGCTTTAGATTCAGCTAGAGAGATCAAATAACTGGTGCAAGCTCAATCAGCAAGCAAATGGCAGAGTCGGAAGTTGGATCGAACTTCGAAATTTGAAGGATTTCCACTTCACTAGGCATTGCCCATCTCTTCCTCAATGCCCTCTCCGTCCCTCCAGAGGGGATATGTCTATTGTTTTTATCCAAAGAGTGACAAATTTATCTGAAATTTATGTTCAATGCCATCCAATCTGTGGCCCAGCAACAAGGAAAATGGCCAGATTATGGCAGGCCATTGGAGTTCTCTAAAGCTGCTGTTTAAAGAGTTTGCATTCAATAAAATCACATAGAGGATTTTTTTAAGGAACATATTCCTAGGGCTCAATTCATATCTACTATTAGCAATTTCTAATGGTGGGTACAAGCATGTGCCTTTTTAAAAAATATTCCAATGATTCTGATGTACCTGATAGTGTAAAAATCTCTGCTTTAACCAGAACAGATAGTCCAATTCCAAACTAATCCCAAATGGTTAATCTCAAATGGACAGCTTGAGACAATATCCTGAAATGGTCCCAAAACCAGACCCCCATCTCTTCAAATAGTTAAGCTTTGCTTAAAAGTGTGCTCCAGAAGTTAACTGTCCTCCGAGAAAATGAATCAACACTCACATGGCTTTCCAGTTCTCTTCAAATTAAAATTATTTCAAAAATTTTTAATCACAGAATTAAAACAGCAAGTCATGTAAGGCTTTGTAAAATTGTCAAATGAAACTATTCCTGCAGCCCTACCCTTAATAAGCCATGAATACAAAAACAAAATTAAATATAACAAAATAGATGAACAAACACCAAAACAAAGGGCAATTACTTTGCGTCCTAGGAAAGAATTTCAAAAAAGTTTGAGTTTCTTAGGATTTTCCAAATGAATAAAATCAGGAGCTTTTGTGGTGTTTCAAGTAATTTTGCCAGGTATATTATAATAAGAATATAAACATTTAAAATACATTCTGAGCATTATAGGATCTTACTTTTTTATTATATTAGGATAGAAATATCAGGATAGAAACTTAAGAACTCTGCTATAAACCAAAGAGATGACACAACTCAAGTCATTCTCTACCTGAAAAACGGTATGGAAGATTGGTGGCTTCAAAAAGATCTTGAAATGGTCCTAGTGGGTTTGCCCCGTGTGGGAGATCTGGCAAGAATTGTTACCTAAAAAGGAGTGGTAAATAATACAAACTGTGGAGAAAGAGGCAGGGACGTGGGTCTGGCTCATGGCTCCCACGCTTCCAGGTACAAAATGTGCTACTTTTAAAAGGTCCCTTAATTTACCAAGATTTTGGTAATAAGGTAACATGCTGGAACTATTTCAAGAATATAATTTGTTTGATTTCTTTAATCCTAACTTATCTGACTAGGAAGACTGCATCAATCATATCAACACTTTTGATAAAAGATATGCAAGAAAATTAGAAGAAGAGAAAATGATTTTTCTAAAATAAAAATGACTGATGTGTTTCATATGCAAAAATGAAGAATTATTACTGTTATGAGCACAGGGTTTAATGAATGAATGAGTATTCAAAACGCATTGCTGAGGATACAAAATGCAGGTAATATACAGTCCTTTAATCTTCTTCAAGTAATCAAGAAGGATATTATCAGTAAAGGTATATTAATCTGCTATTTCATTTTTAATAATCTTATTTATTCATTTACATCCTACATTATTCTAAAAAAGATTTGAATTAGTTAAGTAATTGGTTGTACATTTTTAAAATCTTAACTATTTGAAAGACAATTGAACAATCATTGAAATTACAATAGAAAATTAAGAAAGCATAAAATGTAATTTCTGAAATATCCAAAAAGATATCCTAGAAATAATTCTAAAATTTCTATTTCTTAAAATATATATGTACCAAAATATATCCCCTGGAACTAATTAAGAAATTTTGCATTCATATATGCAGTATCATATACAAACATGTCTTTTCTCCAACTCAGAAAGAAATAATCAGTGGTCTAAGGCAGGCTTCCATCATCTTAATAAAAACCAACACTTTGAGGAGGAAGAAAGTGTCTACACACTTTAACTGCATTGTCTTGTTTCATCTTCCCAACAATCCTAAAAGACAATATTATCCCATTTTACAGAAGAGGAAGCTAAGAGTGAAGCAGGTAAGTACTTTGCCCAAAGTCATACAACTATGAAATTAAGAGAACTCAAGTGTAAAAATAGCTTAATCTATATTTACACTCCTAATTACCTCATTTTCCTTCTGTTTTTTTCCTGATTTTTTGAGAAAGAATTACTTTGTCCTCATGCGTACAGAATTGCTACAACTCTCTACATGTGGCCACTCTGATCAGGTATTATGTTTTCATGATGTTCCAGCAAAATGAAGATATTCTGCCATAAGCCTCTCTGGCTTATTATATGACCACTCCCTTAAACTCACCCAGTTCAGCACAATAACCTCAGGAAGCACAGAACACTGTGTATACTGTAGAGTTTCCCAGAGCTGTCACTGTCAAGATGTGGGTAGAAAGAAGGCTCCAGGACTCCTTCCCCAGGAACGAAGTGGGGGCAGGAGCAGGTTACCATGGCTCTCCTCGAAGGTGAAAAGGGGAACCTTAAGCCTGCTCCTGTGTTGCTGGCTCCCCGAGATGTATTGTCATCACTGAAAGAAAAGAAAATTATTTTTTCTAGGAAACTAAGTGTATTACATGTAAGTCATTTTATGTGCTGTGTAAAAGATGTGCTTATCAATGAGCCTAAGACTTTTCCTTTTTCTTCCATTTCTACATTGCCTCTCTGGTCATGGCTTGAAGCCCGTCACACAAAAAAAGCCCATTTGGCAGCATTGCACTGCTAATTCTAAACACGCATAAGTCATGTCTCCTATGCAAGGCCATGTGCTGTGATAAAGAGTATACATTTGGGAATGAGTCAGCTAGCCCAAATGGGTGAAAAGGCAGCATCTTCTTGGTGATGTCTTATCACCCTCTTAGAGCACTTTATCCTAATATATTCCTATGGAAACCATTTGAAAAGAAGAAATTTGTCATGTACTCATATGATCTTTTAGAGATCTAGGTCCAGTAACTCCTTTTCTACCATTCTTCAGCCGAGTAGTTATCTGGCTGGAGAAAGGAGCATATAATAAAGTACCACATTGGAGTGTAAGAATCCAATCAAGGCTGTGTAGAAGTAGGTTAAAAGTGCTCTTTACACGAGTTAGGGCCCTGTGAATTTTACATCTAACTTCAATAACTCCTAGTTTCACGACAGGTCAGGAGCTGACTAATTTGTTTCTCAGCCCAACTCCTATCAATGCCAGGATTGGAGCATGGTTGCCCCTATACCAAATGGTTCCAAAGGTTTCCTGTATTGATTGCATCTGTGGTGTGAAATATCTTTAGTTTCTGCTTTTAGGACAAGTGTGCATGAGTCTACTAGCATGAAATTGATTGAGTGGTTGGTTCATTTATTAAACACATATTTTGTGAGTGTCTGCTTCATGCCAGCCACTGAACTAGATGTCAGTAATACAACAGTGAGCAAGACACATGTTACTCCTGGTACTCAGGCAGCCTACATTATCACAGAAGACAGAAAATTAGCCAAGCAATTGCAGCAGAGGCAGTTA
Source organism: Avahi laniger (assembly GCA_963575035.1). Classification (NCBI taxonomy): domain Eukaryota; kingdom Metazoa; phylum Chordata; class Mammalia; order Primates; family Indriidae; genus Avahi; species Avahi laniger. The sequence continues at coordinate 26,073 of CAUYSK010038237.1, read as the reverse complement.
CAGACATACTAACTCATTGTTAACTGTATTCATTCGGACCAGAAAAAAGAGAAAGGAATAGTGGAGGGGAAAAGAGAGAGAGAAACGTAAAAAAATGTAAATTCTGCCCACCATTCTTCTCTTTGATAACACTTCCTGAAGTAAACATCATCCAGAAATTATGAAATCTGAGTTTCCACCTGCCACTCATAATGTGAGCATCTCACCACAGAACAATTGAGTATTTTAAAGATATGACAACTAAACACAAGCCACTGTCTTCATCTTATCTTCATCTGAGTGTGAAAGACAAACATGTTGTGCTGGATCTGTTAAACATAGAATAAATAGGTATATCCTCCAATGCAGTGCCTCTCTAAAAGATTTTTCAAAGGTAATTTTGACCTTGTGTAACTCCTGCTTACTGAAATGCATAATCTGTCTCTACTGCATGATAATGTGGTATATGGTAGAAAAGAAAAGTTCCAGGTGCTTACATGGCCAAAATTTTTCCTATTTGATTTTACAGATCACTATATATACACACCAGGGGTGGGAGGGTTGTGCTTTCTTCCAAATACTAAGAATAAATTCTCTTTTCTTTTAGCTATGCCTACTGAGTAATGTTGACATCTTAAGAGTGCAAAGCAATTTTGAAAAGATTAAAGCATTTTGCCATTAGGACAGGATCTCTTCTTGCCTGAGAGGATGTTGCATCTAAACCCAGTGCAATTCTTGATAAAAGTGAGATGGATCCAAAAGACCCTTTGTCAATGTCTTCACTCTTCATTTCTATTGGTAAATGCTCAGGATGAGACATTTGACTACTTCCTTCCAGTTTGTTTTCTCACCAAACATTGCTAACAACGCTGCTCAAATGAACTGGGATAAAGTCTTCGGATGAATATGTTGTGTGCAATGAAAGAGAATCTGAGTATAAAAAGAAAGCAATTGTCTACATAATTCAAGGCAAAAGCTTACCTTTATCTTTACTGTATGGATTCTTGGAATAGGAGAAAGGCAGTAAATTACCAAGATAGTTGCATTATTTCTTCAACTTATTGCATCTTCGTACTCAACTACAAAGAGTTTATTTTCTTTTTGAAAATAGTTCAGTTTCTAAACTAAATTGAAATAAAAAACAAAACCGATGAAAGCATTATCATTCAAATAAAGATTTGATGACCAAGAGAAATGTATTGGTTCTATAGCAAAATGATAGCAGTTAACTTTTGCATTACTGTTGTATTATAATATCACTTAATTGATATTCAAAAACATGCGAACCCATGCTACTTTCCCATAAACTGAAGTGGAAAATGTTGAAATGGAGAAGAACTACCAGAATGCATAAATAAAATATGAAAAATTTTGTCATGTTCTATTAGGGCTTTTCATGTTAGCATCCTATTATATTAGTATTTGTTTTCACTAATATGGTATGAAAATTGCTGAAATGATTGCATGGTCATATCTCGTTAGGCAACTCAAATTCTAAAATTATATGATTCTAATATAAAATGAAGGAAAATTGTTAATATTATAAAAAGTTTCTAATGTGATGTGAAGGCCCATCTGGAAAAAAAAATAGTTTAAGTTATTTTGGTGTGACGTCTTGAAAATATTTTCTTTATAAGAACCAGGTGGTAACAAAGAAGGAGAAATTGAGCTTGAGAACATCACTGCTTGACTGAATACATAAATGGAAAATATTTCTCCCAGGTAGGCAATATATTGCATGAAATTTTTAATCCATTCTAAACAACTATGAGTATTGATTAGCAGAGTTGAGCTCCTTTATTTTTCCTCAATGCAGAAGATAGCTGTAGTCATTTAGATTTTTTTGTAAGAAGAGCCACTACTAATAATATTTCTTGGCTGGATGCAGTGGCTCATGCCTATAATCTTAGTACTCTGGGAGGTCGAGGCAGGAGGATTACTTGAGTCCATGAGTTCAGGACAAGCCTGAGCAAGAGTGAGACCCCATCTCTACAAAAAATATAAAAATTAGCCAGGCATGATGGCACATGCCAATAGTCCCAACTACTCAGAAGACTGAGGTAGGAGAATCACTTGAACCCAGGAGTTTGAGGTTGCAGTGAGCTATGATGATGCCTCTGCATTATAGCCCAGGGAACAGAGAGAGACACTGTCTCAACAACAAAAAAATTCTCTTCATAAATTGTTTTCATGTGAAAGTTACTATTAATGTGAGGTCTCTAAAGAACTTGAAAGCGTAACTTAGTTTTGCTTTGAATTTATTGCTAAACAATACAGCTTGACATATACTTTGCGGTGATAAATGTAGGGTGTTACTTAAGTTAAGGGAACAGTTCTTTAGAGTTACTGAAAAACTGTCTTTTAATTTATTGCATTTCTTAAATGTGATGATATATCATTCAGTAGTCTATTAAATAATTTTGGGTTAAACCAAAAGCTCACTTTCAATCCAGAGATAGGGTGTTATTTTGGGGTATCAAAGGTAATGTGCCTAACATAACTTTGAAGTCAAGGTAGACTTCTTTATCAAAACTTGTGTTTTATCTTGCAGAAACCTGGCATAAGAGTCAAGTTGAAAGCTGGAAGAAATGTTAAAAGAATGAAACAATTGTAAAGGGTGTTATTTACTTTTTAAAAAATTCTGATTTCAAAATTCTGTAAGGTTCCCTGAAACACTATATTTGAATGGACATTTTAATATTTATCTTAACGTAACATCGTATACACTCAAGAAACCTTTTCCTCAAAGATGACATTACCAAGAGTTTACAAAATGATTATGATTGCTCTAAGGGCTTGTCTTAGGAAATCTAGTCCTGATATATGTTACTTTTATGGAAAAATAAATTTATCTCAATTGGTTCTTAATGTCAGCTGAAAGGGAGAAACATTTAAAATTAGCTGCCAGACACAAAAATGATCTTAGTTGAAATTAGAATATGTTTCGTAAAAAAGACAAAATGGCAAACCTGTCTTTGGGATAGAGCAGCTTTTTAATACAGTATATAATATCTTAAATATGGTGCAGATTGTGTTTGTCGGGACCAGACTATTCCCATCTCATTCTCTTTCAATCTTCTGACTTCAAGGGCTCAACCCCATGTTCTGATTCTTCAGATGATTTGGGATAAGAACCATTCTGATGTTAACTTCTACAGGGCCATTTGGAGCTCTGTGCAGAATCAATAAAACAAATTAGCAGAAGTAACAGCTGAGCTAATCATGAGAATGTTTAAAATGATAAGACTTGAATTAAAGTTTTTCTAAATGCCAATGGATTTAACTAACTACCATATGTTATCCCATTTTGAACAGCCAGGTCTAGTTATCAAGACTTCTCCTGTCCAAGGTAAAAATAAGATAAAATAAAAAATAAATAAATAAATCAGGTGGAAGAAGTTTCTGAGGCTAATAATAAAAATTAGAACATCAATACCACTTTGTGATCCATTTCCAATACACTATATGATCAAAAAGATCAGATTTATATTGAAACTGGACAGTGAATATATCCCATTAAAAATAGCCATAAGAAAAACTGCAGCCCTATTATATATCTTTCATAAAAAATGGATTTCCCTGTTTCTGTATTGCTGCAGTGTTTCCAATGCTTTGAACTTTATTCTCATCTATGCTCTAATTAATCAAAACAACATAATCCATCCTAAAGTTAAGCTTTATCCAGGCAACTTTTCAAATGTTTTCATTAACTTTCTTTAAATTGCCAGCATGGTGAAGATGTAATGTGTCACCAAGGCCCTTGTCTTTATTTCAGTCTAATAGTGGTGAAAGCCACAAAACTATATTATCTGTATTATCTCCTGCAATGAGAATACTGCCAGCCTCAAATCAAATGCCTTTCTTTCCTCAAAGCCTCAACAATGCCACCCCCCACCCATAAATTAGCTGTGTTTAGAAGGAGACTTGCCCACATTCTATAGATTATTTTAAGGAAAAGCTCCATCATCCATAATACATTTGGGCTTCTTTCTAGTTGAAGATTTATATTTTTTTTTATTGGTGGGTTATGAATATTGACACAGGAGATATTCATTGTTTATTGAAGGCTTGTTTACATAAAAGATCTTCACAGGCTACCCCCTAAGTCTAGAGGTCCTAAACCAGTGTCAGGGAGCTGTCTGGGTATTTTTTCCCACGTATTGCACTGCCATTCTGCCAACAATAGAGGCCCATTAACGTTTGGCCCTTCAAGTTACTGCAGCCCAAGCCTCAGTGGCAAGACGTCTGCCCAATATGTAAAATAACGGAATGAATGGATTCCTTGGAAACAATGATAACAAGACCTGGCTGAGCTAACTGTGACAGCATGTGGTAATTTTCCAGCCCGCTGGCCCTGTAAAGGAAACTGGAACACAAAGCGTAGACTGCAGGGCGGGCCGGCCTGAATAGCTGCAAACAAGTGCAGAATATCTGATGATGTCATACGCACAGTTTGACAGATGGGGCTGGACAATTTTTCCCCCTTTAAACACGTTCTTAACTATTTGTATTCCATTGGCTTCTCACTTGGGAAGTTCAATCCTGTAATCACCTGCCTGAAAGACTAAACAAACCTTAACTGTCATGTGCTTGATTCAAGTACCACCAGTTTTATGAAGAAAAATGATATCCATTATTAGTGGCTGAATGCTGAGGGGAGCTGTGGGGGAGAGGGTGTTGCTGTGGATTAATGCATCATCTCTGCTTTCAGCTGTGGGCCAGGTTTTGAGTCTAGCTCTGACTGAATTCTGCCGTACACTTTGAATAGCATAATGAAGTATTGTTATTGCCTCAGTCTAGTCATTACATCAGGGAAACAGACATCTAAAGTTATCAAAACTGATTACTAGCTGAGCTTTTGTGTCTATAAAATAAATGCATTAAAAGAAGGCTTCTTTTTTTTCCAGTCTTATGGGTGTTCTGTCAAGGTTGGATGTTTTAGTCTTTATAGCATTATGAGTCACTGTGTATAAGTTAGTGTTGGTGTATATCTATAGACAGGACTCTCCCAAAACATTTTGGTATGTGGATCTGCATGTGTGCGTGTTTAAGTTGGTGCATGGAAGACAGAGAAAATGAAGATTGACAACATTTATAAAAATGAGACACAACTCAATTAAAATTCACCGAAAATAGTAAATGAACCAGCGTACTCAGTTTAATTGTAATGACACAAAACTGTCTTTTTCTAACCCTCAAATAAGTAGCTGCTTTGGATCTCACATGTCTTCACTATTTTATTCATGTAGTTCTTTTTATTTACTTTTCAAGGAATTTATGTAAATATATGTAGGCTACAAAATAGGTCTCAGATACAGCTTTATTCTTTAATCTTTTCATCAAATAGCTAACCAAAGAGGGATAGCCAAAGGATTCTGTTTGTGGAGAAGTGATATCTGTTCCAAAGAAAAGCATGGCACACTGCCTAGCCTGTAGAAACAAGAATAATAGAAATAGCATGATAATAAAAATTAATGATTAGGATTTACAAAATGCCTTTTCAACTAGGAAAGCACCACAAACGAAGCTACTTTCTTCAGAGTCTCCCAGATTATAGAGGCTTCACAGAAGCTATCCTAAACTTAACTTCTCCTGTCTTAACTAACGTAGTTGTTGGGTAGGAAAATAAAAAAGTGATAAATGTAAGCAAGGGGCATTATCACTCTCACTTTGGAGATTAGTTATGCTTCACTCACCTCCACCCTCATCTTTTAGTTGTGAAGAGAAAAACATGTCTCAGACATTCTCTACCATTCACCAGCTCACCTAGACTTAATTGAGCTACCTTTGGTCATCTTTCATGCATTCATTCAATAATGAGTGCCTACTATATGCATGACACTGGGCTATAGTTTTATTCTATGCAAATACCCCAACTGGGATTCTGTAATTTCTTTAAAGTCAGTGTAGAAGAATTATTTGCACAATACACATTTGCACCAGTAGCTACTTTTCAACAGAAGAGTTGTGGTTAATAAGCAGCCACAATCTATTCTTAGATCATGTCTGTGTTTGAGGGCTTGGTAGTTGCCATAACCTATAATGAATAAGGAGCTCATCACAGGGCACACTGTTTATGAACAGGAATTTGTCCCTGTTTCCCACATTTCTCACTAACTAGCACCAAGGGCATCCTTCTTCATGTTTACACCATATGGAGGTTCCCATCTGCTACAAAAAGCCAAATTATTTTATTAGTAGCTGTGGTGCTTATATCTCTATAGGGGACTGAGAAGGTGAGAGGAAAGAAAAAAAAAGGTGGGGATAGGTAACGAGAGCTTTCAACTATCACAAGTCATAATATGAAGCAATTCACAAGCTGTTCTTGGAGATTTGGTTCTGATCCCTCTATGTTGGCAGCCTAGGTGGGGCTCCCTTAGAAGGCTTTGAGATCATAGCCAAAAAGTTTAGTTGATAAACAGTGTAATACTAGGCAAGAAGGAAAGACAGAATCCCAAGTTCCCACTGTTAACACTGAATTAAGTGTGTTAACACATTAGCTTTCTAAAGTCTTCATCTGACCAAAAAAGCAAATAAACTATTTGAGATTAATGAAAATAATACCAGCTAGCATGAAATTCATGATAGTATTTCATAATGATTACAACCTGGCAAGACATTTAAAAGAAATTGATAAATGAAGTTTCCTCATACATTTAGTACAACTTGTAAAAATATCAGCAAAAATAATGTCATACTAAGTCAAACCGAGGATTATCCGGTGCAATAAGCCAGAACCATTCTGTGAAAGGACATATGATCATTTGCACCTCCAAAAGTAATTTATTCCTGCAAACATGTCTAAGTTCCTTAACAATCAACTACAGGTATACCATAATTCCACCTAAAGGTTTCTTGAATCTGCTGAGAATTTAAGCCTATTATCACTTCTTCAGAGTAACAAGATCCATAAATATGCCAGACACTTCACAAAACCATGCTTCATATTTACCTGAAAATTACACTTTGGTTCAATTAAATAAAAATTTACTAAAGATTTACCTAGTGAATGGTACTACACAAGAACTACTTGAAATATAAAGTTGAGCAAGGAGCCCACAAAAGTGTCTGCAATGATCACGGAGTAAGGGATTTGTTGTGGAGAAATGTATATATTATATACATAATCTAAAATAAATATCTCCCAAGGAGAGTGAAGGGGTTTGTGGAATATATCCACATTAGCCCTAAAAATATTACATTGCAATTTTTGAACTTTGATCAAGATGCAACTCATTCTTAGAGCCTTAATCTTTCTAGACTGAAATTGAATCTTGTCTTTTAGTTGATCTGCCTTCAGAAAGCACTCTTCCACCCTTTCCTCATTTCAGTGCCTCTTCTCTGAACATTTTCTAGTTCGGACTACAGAATGAATTGTTTCTTATTTTTCATAAAGCATGTTTAAGTGTAAATGGACTTTTGAAGTTGGCATATATAAGTAAGATGGAACACTCTATTAGATACAAGTCCAAAGTAACGTGGGCCAAAACTTTGAGTTTAAAAAAATGCATAATTAAAACAAATTCTTAATTTCCATTGCTCCTTTAGAGTAGTTCAAGAAAAGGTACAATTAGAGAAAGGGATTTGAAGATAAGGGCAAGGAGCTTCATGTAGTTCTTATTAATTATTTAGCAAAAGCACTGGAGATGAGTATAAACTAACATAATATCTAATTCTCTTAATGTTTGTGTAACTGTAGTAAATGCATGTCATAGCACAAGTGCTAAAAAACCTGTTTTTGGTTACAGCAGACCTATTTTTGTCAATTTTTTCTAAGTGCGATGTTTGGACAACCACTGGTTCTTTCTGCACCTTGTTTCTTTATTGTTAGAATAGAAATAATATCTATTTCACAGAGCTCATAGTTCATAATAAGTTTAATAAATTCTTTAACTTGCTGTTATTAACAACAAAAATAATAATAAAATAAAGGTTCTCAATTGTAAAATAAAATTTTGTGTGTGTTTTGCAGTTTTTTTAAAAGAGTTCTGAAATCCTAAGTTTCTCTAAAGCAGAAGTTTATAGTTAAACAATATGGTAAACATCATCTTTTACTTATTTATTTTAAAAAGGAGACAACTCAAAAGACAAAAACAAGACAACAGGCGTAACTGAAGGGAGTTATCTCACATTCAGCTCCAGCTCTCTCCTTGCTCATTTAAGGACCTCAAGCAAGTCAGGGAACCTTTCGGAAGTCATCCATAGAAAGAGATTATTAAGGCTTACCTCAATATGAAAGTTTTCTATGAACTTCAAAGTGCTAGAACACTGACAGTTATTATCAGCTAAGAATACTTTGGAACCTTTATTTGTACTGTCAATATCACGCCTATAACCCTTCAGCATTTTTTGTACCAGAATTATTAAAGCCAAAAGTAGGTAAGAATCAACTTTTAAAATATCTTATTCAAAAGTTTACTTAAATTCTTTAAGAGTCATCCAAAAATCTCTTGGAATTCCATCTTTGAGGAGTTTATTTGCAATTTTTATGTACTCATTTTATTAAACCTTATATCCTAGGTGAAGTCTGCTTTCCGAGTGGACTCATCAATGTCATTGTATATTCAGACCTGTTTCTCAAACTAATTAGAAAATGTAGGAAGAGATTCTATTTCAATTTAAGATGTTTTGCTAAAAATATTCTTGAAATCAATTCACCATTATTCATTAAATCACTCCTAAAAGAATAGCATTAAGATAAGAGCTGCAATAAATACAAAATGAAGAAGATTAAGTCACCAACCTCAAGAAATTTACAAAATTAGTAAGATATAAAACAGGCACACAAATGATTTTTACAGAGGATAAAATAAATGCTTTGTGAGAAATAAACACAAAGTTTTATGAGAGAATCAAAAAAGAAAAAAATACACCTTGCCTGGAGAATAGTTCCATTTGCAATTAGAAAAGTTCTCTTTAGGACAGGTCTGCCAATAATTTGCAAATTAAAGACCTGAAAAGATTATAATTATAATGCAGGACGGCCCATTTAAAGAAGTCTCACTTAGCATAATGTGATTTCAACAGTAATACGATAAAGAATACATAGTTCAAGCACGCATAGATCCTCTCTTCGGAAGGGCTTTTGAAGGGCACAAAGGATTTTTATCATGTGTGGTTTTCTTTTTAGTCACTCTATCTAATAGAATCATAATACTCTTTTTAAAAATATAAGATACATTTGAAGAGATGATGCAAACTTCCTGGGTGAAAATGATCTATTTTTATTTGTGTTAGTGGACACTATGTAAAATGTCCCATGTAGGGCCCTGTGGCATTTCTACGGATGCGTTAACTTTATCAGCCATCAGGGTTGTGCAGACCTCGGAGAAGGAGACGGCTCCCAAAGAGGCCCCTTTCCAGGGTATCTTTCTTTGGAGTCTAGTGGCCCTCTTTCAAGGATAGGGTCCCTCACCCCATCCCTCTGCCCTCCCTCACTCTGGGTCTGGTCACCATTAGTGCACTGGAGCAGTAATTTCACTAAATTGTACCTTACTGGCCCCCTATTACGAAAGGAAGTGTGAATGCTGCCAAAGCCCTTTCCTATCTGGCAATGGAATCACAGGTCAGAAAACATCTTTAGCAAGCATAAATTATTAGGCTCACTATAAAAGAGAGCTGACAGATGAAACAGGCATTTCCATGAGTGAACAATACAGCTTCAATTCAAAGACTGCTGATTGGGTGTTCAGCCTTCCAGCATAAACAGCTATTCAAATTTTAAACTGTAACCAAGTGAATAAAGAGAAGGAATGCCACGGCCACCTCGGGTTCTTCAGAATGACTCAACAAGAGATGTGATATAAATAAAATGTCAGCCTATAGGTTGAGTATTTCTTCTTCTTCCCAAGGGTGCTTCACAGCCCATGAAACAGAAGGGCAGTGTTTCAGACTATAGGCCGCTCTGGCAACCTGGAGAGCCAAGTGCCCCACTGGTCGTCCCAGAGCCTCACTAGGAGATAGTCACTGAGCACATCAGCCTCCCTCTCCTCCCACCCTGTCTGTCTGAGTAGTTTCCAGCCTCCCCTTTTGTAAGATGTTGTCTGTATTCATGGGACGAGGCTGCAGGGATGAAGTTACAAACATGTAATTATAAACCTGGTAACAATGCAAAGCATTCTACTCATAAGAAAAGTAGATATTGTCAGTTTCTTGCTGAGATTCCACAATGGAAGAACACCTCCCTGAGATAAAACCATATATAGTTAACAAAAATGAAAAACATTTATCTCTATGCTTTGCCAAAGGATACAAATCCCAGATGTTTAAAGCCTCCTGGCATTTCTTGGGACAATGTCATAAGAACAGAAGACCATCTGCGATCTTTGCTTGTATGCAAATCTCTGATTAAAATACAAGCATGTCGCTCTGTGCATCTAGTGACAACTGACACATGAGTGCAGAACACTTGCTCAGTGAGCATACTCACTATTTTATCAACAGGGCATATTATCTAACAATGCCGAAATATCAGACACTTCCATGTTGAGCTTAAATTATGTCCTCTTGAGTTTGAAAAGGTCAGAAGAAGTGATTTTAGACATAAATAATAAAGGAAGTGATCTGTAGTTTCTTCCCTGAGAGACCTTGGGTCTGTGCTTTCTGAAAAACCTACATGCTGAGCACTTGGCCCCCAACCCTTACCCCTGTAGGGTCAATGTGGGTTTCTCTCCCTGCACAAAGAGGCACCTGTTATCACAGAACACTTGCTTGTCAGTGGTGCCTCTGGGTTAATTTTTTAGCTTCCACTGTAAGCTGAGAAGTCTTACAATACTGATAACATCCATCCCTAGAGCCCCCAGGTCAGTGGAGAGCTCTGATTATTTTTAATGAATGGAGTGCACAAATAGCTGTTTACACTGAAGACCTAGTCACAGAAAGTTAAATTGAAACTTACGTTTTCATCTTGATGTATTTGCATCAGATAATAATTGTGAAAAATGTGCTGGAGGCCCAAAAGTCACTATTAAAAAATCTATTTGGGAATGATGTCTCCCTACATTGATTTGAATTACAAAAACAAATGGGCCTTTCTGCTCTGAAGTATTGTTTTCTAACTTCCATGCCTCCTGGAGTATGCTGGTAACATTATTTTTAGGTGCTAAAGATAAAGTAAATTATTTACTAATAAACAAGGAATTCTTCTGCTAAGAACTACTCTAAAATGTGCCATAAAAAAAGAGGAGTGACTTTAAGAAGAAGAAAATTGCACATGTGTGCAATTGGATATGACTTTGATAACCTGTGACCTCAGGTCGAGTTGTCATTCATTTAGTATCCTGCCCATAGCTACAGCTCAAATAAGAGTCTATGTGACCCATGTGATTTAAGAAAGTAGTTCCATGACCAGCAGTGAGCACTATTACAGAGAAACCACAATGTGTGTGAGAGTCTTTTGTTATTAAAAAGTACCTCCGTCAAGGCAGTAGTTCAGGCATCGCCATGTGATAATGCTATCTAAAAAATTGGACATCTCACACAACCTGCAACAGACTGGAATATTTAAGCCGGATGCTAAGCCTCAATCCAGTTGTAGATTGTTGACAAGTGATTATTTTGATGACCAATTATTATCAGTTTCTACAGAAACACTCCAAAATCCAAGTTGGCTTAATTTCCTGTACGCCAATGCAGTGATTTTGTTTTTAACCCAGAGCATATGAAGAGAAATTTCCTTCTCTTACCCTAATAGGAGTGCACTGTATTGTATTTTTTCCTGCCTTAATATATGAGTGAAGGAAGTGCATATATTAATATATCTTCATCCAGAGGATTTTCAGAGAAACCTATACATTATCACTCACTGATTTTCTTAACACTGATCTTTTTAGGCAAGACAATTATAAGACAACTTTTATAACTATATGTAACACTAATGGTAAAATCCTCGATAAAAAAAAATAACCTTCAGACCTGCTACATTTACTCAATAAATCCTAAAATATTTGCATCTACTATAGACAGATGTTTTTCCATGAGATTCCAAACTTCCATTGTACCATGTGTATTTCTTCTTCTTCTTTTTTTAGAGATGAGGTCTTGCTATGTTGCCCAGGCTAGAGTGCAGTGGCACAATCATAGTATACTATAGCCTCAAACTCCTGGGCTCAGGTGATCCTCCCGCCCTAGCCTCCTGAATAGCTGGGACTATGGACATGCACCACCATGCCTGGCTTACTTCCTTATCATAACAGTCATCATTTGCTATGACATGTATTAGTGTTAGTCTTTTCTCTTAATCAGTGGTTTTTAACTCGGAGTGAATATTAAAATATCCTAAGAAATTTTTAAAAACAATGATGCCCTGGCCAATAAAACTAACTCTCCATGTGTCCGTGAATGTATTGGTGGTGGGAGGGGGGACTCATATTGTTTTGTTGTCGTTGTTATTGTTGTTTTCATTTTTAACTTCCAAGGTGTGCCTAATGTATAGCTAGAGACAAAAACTACTGTCCCACATTGCTAGGTCCATGAGGAACAGAACTATTTCTGTATATTGTTGCCTGGAAAATAATAGTACTCAAAAATTCATGTTGAATAAATAAATGAATATTACACCATTTTCATGTGCAACACACTGCTTTTTCAACAAAGCCCACACAGGAATTTCAGAAACTTCCCACATCTGAAGCTAATCTGGGACAACTGTCCTCTGAGTGTTATTTCTGATGAAGCAGAAGTTGATGAAACTGCACCATTAGTCCAGGCCTTCCTCTTTAAGCTTGAATTGCCACCCTGTGGTGGGCAGCAACTGCAGAATCCTACCTGGAACCCTCAGACCACCACCTCCCCAGCCCCAGAGCTCACAGGGATGGTAAACTGGTGTGCCTTCCCATACCTTTCCTACCTGTTCTGGTCCATAAGCATAAAGCTATGCATGAAGAAAATCTGCTGCATTAGCAAGAGGAATGATGACCTCATATCAAAAGGTGGTGAAACATAAAATTGCTATTTCCTACCTAGGATATAAAGATATATACATTTCTGCAGTGAATGATATTCTTTGTCCACCCAGGTCATGGGTCTAGCTCTGATAGGAGCACCAAGGGAGATGCTGATGAAAGGCACTGTCTGCCCACCTTAACATCGAAATCAAGAATCCTTATCTGAATTTATCTTTTTATATGTATTTACATAGTAGTTATTACCACCTATTGGATTACTGAGCTCTCTAAATGTGCTCTCCCCTCCTCTTGCACTCTTAAAGGGGAGTTGTCTTCAGTTAGCACTGTGGGATTCAGAGAATAAGTTTGTACTTTCTCAATGGGAACTAATGGTGACATTAGCAACTTAAATCACGTGCCTGCTCCACCTCTACTTCCCAGATGTAAGAGTCCAAGCTTTTCAACCCATCTTCGGAGAACAATATCCCCAGCCTCTCAAGCATCTTAGTTTTTTTCTCCAAACAAGTACATTTAATTGGAGGTATAGAATTCAGAGGCAATTTAAGTGGTTTCTCCCAGCTTTATGCTTCTTCCACCATTCTTTTTCCTCCTAAGTAAAACTTTAGTTCTAATCATGGAATAATTTGAGCGGCTCTTTTTTATTTCTCTTCAACCCCTTGATTTCTCCTTGAATCTCATTTGTGTCTGTCAGTCAGTTGACATTTCCCGAACATTCGAGTTCTATGCTTTGTAAATTTTGCCAGTTTCTCAGAGTCATTCTCACTTTTCAGGGCTTTCTCCTTATTTTATCCTTTAACAGTTCCTTTCTCTCCTCTCTTGGTAAGTATGTCTTCCGACCCCTCTTTTTCCTCCCACTATTTCCTGAAGGAATTAATGAATATCTATACGCTCCCTTTTGCTAGTCTTTCATCCTGATACCTACTTCTCACCCCTGCCACAGCTACACGTTCCTGAAGTAAATTGGATTACTCACTGCATCCAATTGTCATTGACAGACACTCAAGTTCATATCCCCTCAAGCCTGTTTTAATTTATTAGCTTGAATTCTAATTTTTAGGATTCTATTTGACAAAGAACATATTTAAATCCTTATTGATGATAATAATCCTAATAATAATTCTCACTTACAGCACGTTTCATTCATGAAGTATGTGTATTTTCTAAATAAAAAAAGCATTAATCCTCTTAACCCTCCAGTGAGCAAAAGAAAAAGTGTAATTATTCCCATTTTGCATATGAAATCACTGAGGTAAAACAATGCATATTTCCCCAGTGGCAAAATAGAGGAGGAAGGAAGGAAGTGCCTGACTCCCAGTTATCTGCTGAGCCATAAAAAATTTCTTAAATTCAAGAAAATTCAGATAACCCTTTGTGCCAATGACTTATCATTGCCTCCCTTGAAATGATTATAGTGAATATTTATTCAAGAAATTCTGAGATAGCTCATGTATGTCATGCTACCCTGAGGAGGAAATGTCAAATGACTGGCAATAAGAGAAGTGCCATGAAGTACATGACCCACAGAGGCGATTAATATGGAGTTTATCCACTGAGATATAAAATTTAAATGGAAATCTTTGACTTAATGCAACCTGAAGATGAAGAATCCCTGGAAATACTTATAAGACCTGAAAGAGTACCTTTTCAGAGCTCAGAGACCTGACTGAACTTTCCTGCATCTGCCTTGTCCTCACACAATGTTGTCCCTGCCTTAGGATGCTGGGTCATAAGAGAAGAAATGAAAAAAATCACTCTTAAATTGTTTCATACAGGATATTTGGGGGAGTGGGTAGGAGCTGGTAATGATTTTCTTATCAGATTTGTGACATCACTGGTACAATAACTATAGAATTGATGGAGTAAGGAAAAAAAAAAGTTACAAATTAAAACTTTAGCCTTAAATAGTTTTGAATACAGTCTATGACTATTACAATACTTAGTACAGGAAAGAAGCCTATGGAATAATCTCTTGATTCAGGCCAAACTGACAATCAATTTCTATTTCTTGCTTGCTAGATCGATTTAACGACATTAAGTAATTTTTTTGTACGGACAAGTTGATCCTTCCCTTGTTAAGGTAGCTGGTTTTATTCAACTAGAATTTCCTATATCTGGACACCTGATCTTAGTATCTGATGTGCTTATGATTCCTGCTGATTAATTAGGCCATTCACAGTAGTAGTTTTTCTTAGTTGTAATTCTTATTTCCCATATTTTTATTAGAGTTTTTATTATTAACTCTTGTGGATCAATGGCATCCTTAAAGTCTTATTACTTTCTCACTTCCAGGAGGAATTCATCTCCTCTTTAACCTTCTTTCTTTTACTATTCTTGAAACCATAACCAGGGTCAATCTTTGCCAAGGAATAATGGGAACTTTGAGGGGGCTTCCTCTTATGTTGCATATACTTCTTGTACAAATCAAATGTTATTCTCCAGAGTTCCTATCAGTCACTTTATAGGAACCCATTAATAAAAACCCAGAGAGTCAGAAAAATGTAGTTTTGCTGGACCTTTCCAAAAAACTATGCTCCTCTTTGATAAATTCAAGAAAGCTAGATGAAAAGACAGAACTTTTAGGCAAAAGGAGAAATGCCAGGGAGTAGCAGAGTTTGGGGAGTAGAATAGCCATAAGTGATTCCTCTGAATCTCTAAAGCTTCTAGCACACAATAAGAGTTGCAAATAGATCAAATTAATTCAGGATCCCTGTTGCATTCCATTTTCTGACCCCTTACTCTATTCTCAGAACTCTTAAAAAATGTTTTGGTCCTAATAACTACTCTGGGTATCATAATACCCTTTAGGTATATTAAGAATCCTCTTTGGGACTGGCTTTGGGACTGGAATGGTGGAAGGAAAAGGAGCCTGGCTCATTGTGCATATGCATATTATACACACATGTGTACATCTATGTTGCAAAGGAAGAAAAAAAGGAAAAAGAGAGTGTCGGAGAATTATTTTGTGTGTCTGACAGGGTACCATTTCGTTATTTTTATATTGAGATAGCATCTGACCTCCATCCCAAATGTAGGCACTCATAGCTTTTTGCTATGAACATAGAAAACCATTAGTGCTGACAGACTGATCATATTCTCAAAAGGTCAAGAACTGCTGTAATAGTGCTTTTTCTTCATCATTTGTCATTATTGTGGGGTCTTTTTAACTTCAGTGTCAACATATGTGTTCCTCACATCTGGGTTGACATCCTAACTTCAGAAGCATGTTTTATCCCTGTTACTTCAAATGCATGCAATGAAATAACCTATTTTTAATAACTAAAAGTAATTTTATGAAGAGACATATCTGTAATGTTGAAAAAGCATCAATATAGTGTTTTTCTTTGATGTTTATTTGGAATTTCTCTCCAAATTTTGGGAAATAAAAATGGAAAGATATCATTACTGTTTGATGAAGCAAAAGTGGGAAAGTATCATTAACATCCCTTAAGAGGACTCTCATGAAAATCAAAAGCTGTCTTAATTTGAATCAATGCCTGAGGAATATAATGTTGGAGCATAGGTTAGTACAGCTTCAAGTTGTGATATGACCTCTTCCTCCAGTTTTGGTTCAGGAAAGTATTAATAATTACATAAGAAAGCAAAAAAAAAATGGAAGGGACTTGATGTCTGATTAAATTGGAGACCAGAGATTAAGAAGGAGGAATCAATTACCTTCCCTCTCCTGCCTCTGCGCTTGGCTTCATAACTTCCATCCCAAACCTTCTGTTCTCATTTCCCAAAAAAGCCTTTTGTTGTTTCATTTCTAATCTTCAATTTGTCCATCTAGATTAATGCAAATACTCATAGCATAGAACAATTCAAAACCTACCTTCTGGTCAGTAATGGAATGGAAGTTTATTTGCATGGAATTCAAAGAGCCTCCTGGGAAAGAACTCAGATTTCTGTTGAGTCACTAGTGGGAGCTTTCCAGCGAGATGCAGCTTTATGTGCCCATGGCAGACATGTGGAGGATGCTGCGAGGAAGGTGACATCACCTGACGGTAATGAGAGCACAGACTACTGAGAGGCACAGATTGGAACTCAAGCCTCAATCAGACAATAGCTGCGACAGGGGCATATTTCAAAAGTATATTGCAAATTTCTCATAAGCAGTCTTTAAACTAATTTGAAAGTCTCCTCGATTTTCACAGACTTTCAATTAAGAGAGAGTACCTCTTCTTTGAAAATTAAAGCACTATTTGCCTATTTTATATATTTGAAGGTAGATAAGAAACTACAGGTACCTTTTTAAAATTTACAGTTGATTGTACTGTTTTCAAATTTAATAAACTACTATTTTTTTTTTTTTTTGAGACAGAGTCTCACTCTGTTGCCCTGGCTAGAGTGAGTGCCGTGGCATCAGCCTAGCTCACAGCAACCTCAAACTCCCGGGCTCAAACAATCCTTCTGCCTCAGCCTCCCAAGTAGCTGGGACTACAGACATGCACTACCATGCCCGGCTAATTTTTTCTATATATTTTTAATTGTCCGATTAATTTCTTTCTATTTTTAGTAGAGACGGGGTCTCGCTCTTGCTCAGGCTGGTTTCAAACTCCTGAGCTCAAACGATCCTCCTGCCTCGGCCTCCCAGAGTGCTAGGATTACAGGCGTGAGCCACCGTGCCCAGCCATAAACTACTCTTAATAATAAGCTCTCTCTAAAAAAACAAACTGGACATTTTGACAACTCTCAACTAAAAGAATAAAATACAAATTAAATGATACTACCTTTGAAGTCATTCCCACTCAAAGTCAACTTTGTTAAATCACTTGGAGTCTTAGTAGCCAATTTGAATACTGATACTGTACTTACCATAATGTTAGCAAGTGAAAGGGAAGTGACAACAGAAAAAAAATATCTTTTGGGATCCCACATGAAAATGTGAGAAATAATCATCTTCCCTGTTAACTGCAGAAGGAAAGGCTAAGCTTCTACTTCCTTACCTGTCCTCTTCCAGAAAGGGTTTCTGGATCCAGATTGCTTCACAGTTTAGAAACCTCTATGGGGATGATTCTTCAAGCCATAGAATCACAGACATGGCAGACACTTTGAGAAGCATTCAGTTTCTCTTTCAACTTCTATGTACATATCTCTGAGGGATGACATGAACTATGGGCTCTCAGGGTTATGGGGCGTAATAACATCCACCTCTTTACCCCCATGACATTGTTCTTACCACAGGTATGTCCAGGTTTTGTGGAACCTGGTGTTTACACAATTATGGGGGCCTTCTTTAAGCAAAACACTGCAGAATTACAAATAAAAAGCTGCACCCATGACCTCAAGGTTCTAAAAATTAAGCTTCATTAGCTTTGTGGTAAATCCACCTCAGGGTCTTACACAAATGTACGAGTTAGATTTCTGACAGGCAGTGCAGTAAACCAGATAGGGTTTTCACATTATTAAGAGTATTGAGTGGGTTTTGTCTACATGAGATTTCTACGGCTGTCAGGAAGATGATATGGCTCCTTTACCATAAGGGTAAAATCAACTTTTTAAGGGAGATGTGGAGTAGCTGATCAAATACGAATAGATGACTAGGCTTTTATTTCTTCCCATACTGTCTCTGCAAAATGCAGAGTTTTAAAAAGTCTATAAAGCTGAGGAAACAGTTCTGAAGGGTGTTTGGCCCTTTCTTTACCAGCTATATGACCACAGGTTTTATTCTTTTCTAGTGTACTAACGAGCCATTCCAACCTGAAAAGGTGATTCCCAATTTTAGCTATAAGGCTGTGAACTGAGCTTGAAGCAGATGGTTAAACTTAATCATTACAGGTTGACAATTTGTCTACAAATTACTCCTATGGCCACTGCAAAAGAGTTCCATCTCCACACAAGAACTACAGGAGTCCAGCATCACACAAGGGAGTCTCTCTCGTAGTGAGTGACGATAGGTCGGTTCAGGGCATGACATACTCAGATGTTATTTTAATCAATTCGAAACCACTATATCTAAAGTTTTCAGATAGAGTTGACTCAGAGTTCAAAAGTGGTGGAAATATTCCCCAGAATTGGTAGATATAGAGTATATTAAACTTCAGTCAGGATGGGGTCAGTACCAGGGCACTATTTATGGGAAGAAAGATTTTTATCCACCAGAATTTAATCAGTTCCCTTGATGGTTCAGTGGAATCTGACAGATCTATGTTTTCAGTTCTGTCTTCCACACTTCCTGCCCCTTTGCTTCCTCTTAGGGGCTCTTTTACACAAACCTCTCTTAATCTCTTCTTCTCACTTATGAAATAAATATTCAATTTTTTAAAATCCTACTTTCCGTAGAAAGACATTCATGCATGTTAATCCTTCTACAAAAATAAAACCACTCTACCACTTTGTAGATACATGCATGTACAGTCAGGAACATCTCAAAGCTGGAATGGATCTGGTTCAGGTCTGGGTTTTTTTAAAAGAGGACCTAGAGATTCAGAGAGAGGGAATGTTCCCCCAACTCATACGACTAATACAAAGCCTTTGACTCTCTCCTCAGTGATTTGTCCTAATCTTTTTATTGCTTATTTTTCCATGGAAATAATTTTTCATACTGCTTTTTTGTGTTTCTTTGGTTTTGGTTTTGGTTTTTATGGAAAATGGGGGAAATTGCCACCCTTCTTATGCCGTAGGATTGTTAGTGATCCCAAGTCTCACAGGAAAAAGGGTGGAGGACAGGCCACCAGATTCTGAAATCCCTAGTCTGAACCAATTCTACACAGTCTGGAGAGTGACCAGAGCCTTCTTTGAAGAAAGACATGAGGCACTGATAACTGTATTTGTCTGGCAGGAAACCATAGAGACCTATGCTTTAAAAATATCCCTATCTTAACAAAGTCAGGGATAGAAAATATCTATTTCCAGCACCTCCGTTGTCCAAAACTATTTCCAGCACATCCATTGTCCAAAAGCTTCTGCAGACTAAAGCTAAAATTATTTTCTATCATTGCTTTTGAAATAAATGCAAGAGAGGATTTTTGAACTGTATTTCAAGATTACTCTACTCAACTTTTCCTGAAACAATAGCTGCCTTTTTCCACTCTGTGTAAGCTTGTCATTTTAACAGGTTGACAATTTCCAAATGTTCAAAATTTATCATTTTAATGTTTCTATCCATCAAATCTCACATCCAGCTTCCCAAATCACAACTCAGAAAATCATTAAGATATCACCCAGGCAAATTTCATTTCCCAGATCAAAATGAGAAAATCAACCAAATCCAAAGGAATGGTCATTCTTCTTGGAGGTCCCCAAACAAAGCCATTCCTCCTAAATAGAGGAGTGCTTGGAGGTCCCCAGGGCCTTGTGACCAGGCAGGAAATTCTAACCCAGATCATTCTGTATGTTAACTTTATAAAATCTCAAGCTGTGCTTCTCATGCAACACTGATAAACAAAGTTTAGCTGAATAGCAAGGTAGAATTCTAGACTACACATTCTGTTTGGTTATTTGGTCAGCCCCCAACTCAGTTACTTGTCTGCATACCATTTCAATTACAACATATTACCCAAACACTAAATCATACTATCTGCCATATATTCTGTTTCAGGCACTACATTAAACATTTTACATTTGTTATCCCATTTAATATTTATAATATTCTCATTAGAAGACATCATTACCACCATTTTACAGATAAGGAAACCAATACCTAGATTAAATAGTTCTTCAACCACGAAAGTGCCATGACAGAGCTGGATTCCAAGTATGCTTCATAATTCTTAATCACAATGCTTAGTACATAGTAGATACCAAATAATTGAGTTGAATACATCCCAATCTTCTTTTTCTACTTAGGTATTTTTAAACCATCAGTTAATGTATCTGTCTTCACCAAGTGACTAGAAGTTCCTTGAGGCCAAGACATGGATTCTCTATAGCTAATATGCAGCAGATACTCAATAGCTGAATGATTGAATGAGATCTACATGAATCCATAATTAGTAGGTATTATTGATTTGCTAGGGCTGTCATTATGAAGTACCACTAACTGGGTTACTTAAACAACAGAAATTTCTTGGCTTACAGTTCTGGATATTAGAACTCTGAAATCAAGGTATTGGCGGGGTTAATTCCTTCTGAGGACTGTAAAAATTTTGACCAGTTCTCTCACCTTGGCTTATAGATGGCCAATTTCTCCCTATGTCTCTTTACATCATTTTCCCTCTATGTGTATCTCTGTGTCCAAATTTTCCCTTCTGTAAGGATACCTGTCACATTGGATTAGGGCTCCACTAATGACCTTACTTTAACTTGGTTACTTCTGTAAAGACCCTGACTCCAAATAAAGTCACATTCTGAGGTACTGGGGGTTAGGACTTCCACTCGAAGAAGGAAGACATAATTCAACCCATAACAGTAGGTAAGAAAGATGTTTTTTACATGTCGTATAGCTGGCCATTATATAGTTCAACTGTTTGAATAGCATCACCTGAGAAAGGCAGTTGCCAATGACAGAGCGTGCAGGTGCTCGCACATGACAGACGTTCAGAGAGGCACATGCAAGGGCCTCCGTACTTTGTAGATGGCCCAGTCGCACAATGAATTGCTGGCAATTAAGTCTGCTAAATGATGGACAAAGTTATTTACAGTGGACTTTAACACTTGAACAGGCAACCTATAAACTAAAACATAGAAACATTTTGAGGTATCATTTTTATAATCAGTTCTACATTCCCACTTCTTTATTCAAGTTGGCCCCCAAGGTGTGATAGAAATGATCATGGGCATTTTCTGTCCTCCTCAATTACTCTCTCCAGGTCTTCATTTGTCTTGGAAAAATAAATTCCACTCACAGGGCAACATTCTCCTTAGTGACTTCTGAGCTGATCAGGGGAAAAAAAATGTGTATCCCATCTGCTCAGCCATGACCTCTCCTAGGCCTTTTTGTGCCCTGAAATGGTAGTGAATCTCCCTGGACCATTTATTTGCCCCTTTATTCTAGGAAAAAATATCTTTTATCTGCCCTTAAAACTGCACTTCTTGGTGATAATGAAAAAATATGCTTCCAGGTTTCCTGAGTTCCCACACCAGTGGGAGAGAAAAAGATACATAGGATTTCTGTGCTTGGCTCCCTGGCTGAGCACAGAAAGCTGTCACACATAAATGGAGGAATGGTCCCCACCCACCTGCAGGCACCCGGTTTCTTCACACATGCATGGCCTCTAGCTCCTCTCTTTTCACACTAGGGAGGAAAGAAGGCCGCCTAAGAGCAGGGATTTAAACTCTCTCTGCCCCTCTGCTCTCTTCTCACACATGTTTTCTTTGCTTGTGTTTTTAGAGAACATTAAGTCCCTGGACACATCATCCTTCTACAACAGAGGCCTGGAGCAAATTCTTAAAGGGTCATCTTATCAGCTCTCCCCAGTGGGACAGCATCTGTCTCATCTCTCTCCTTTTCCTGCTATGTGTTCATCAAGCTGCAACCTAAAGGTTTCACATAATTGTGATTCCATCATCTCTTCTAGAAATTGGTTTCATTCCCCAGTTGATCTTACTGTTAGATTTTTCTCCAATCTTTCAAATGTTTCTTGTTTGAATTTAAATCCATTATTTCTATCCTTATCTTTGCTAACTAATGAGAATCATTTTTTTCTGCTTTGGAAAACTCCCAAGGTGTGTATGTGTGTGTAATTGCATTCACATTTTTGTGTGTATGTTTTCTCTCACATTTGTAAAGGTTATCACAAATTCCGAGAAGAAAACCTTGTTTTAATTAAAACGTATGCATAATTTCATTCTTTCCCAGAAATCCCTTGCATGTTTATTTTCCAGAATACTTGTCTCCTTAGGGAAATACAGAAGTAATTAGAAAAATGTTTCTCAAATACTATTTAAAACATATAATCTGTTATCAAAACCGCTATCAAAAGTCCACTATTGGGTGACCTGATAGTGGAAATTGAAGCAGCTTAACCTACATTGAGATCATTTGACTATCATACAATTTCCCAGGATGACATATTCCCAAAATTCTAATTCCTTTAATAAATTACTATAATTTGATTTACTCCTCATCTAATATGTGATGAATAGAGAAGAATCACTCTCCATATTTCTCTCTTCTGAGTTGTCAGTGATTTCAACAGACAGTGATTTTAACAGAGGATTTAGTTAGATTGCTTAGGAAATAACACAGCCAATCAATTCATAGGTATTTATCAAGAATTTAGTGTGTACATAATACTGCCAGAAACAAATATAACTGAAATTTATATTTTCCTTTTCTTTCTCCTTCATCCCTGTATAATCTTCAGTGGCAGAAATATCCTTGTTATTCTCTTCCTGATCCTTCAATTTCTTGTCCCATTCACCCCCAAATCACACGTTATATCAAATGACCACACCCTAACCCATATGAAACTCCTCCTGGCAAAAGATAAACACCTTACTTCGTCCCTCACCACACACATACACACAGATTCTCCTGCTTTCCACCACCATGGTGTAAATTCCAAGTTACTCAACTCAATGCCTCCGTAACCTCACTCAATCCTGACCCAGGTCAGGCCCCTGTCCCCTTCTATATACACTCACCTCCATAACCAGCCAACTCCACAACCAGCTGTCACCATAACCAGGTGACAGCTACCGCAGTCATCTTACTCATTCCCCACTAAACTCTATTGACACATAGAACTCCTAACCTGTAATCCTCTGCCAAGCATTCTGCAAACAGAAAACAAGAACCCTTGGGAATACATAATGATTTTCCAACGGATACACAAACAAGTCCAGTTCTAAGGGAATGATTTTCCAGATCCTCACCTTCCATACAGATTCTTTTACAATATTGATCTGAGAATGGTTTTAGATGGGAAGCATCCTGGCAGTTCTTCATTTCCACCTTAAAGTGGACAATAAGTTGTGTATGTATTATATGTAAATACATACACTTATAGGGAGATAGGTAAATAAATAATAAATAAAATCTTTCTCATTCCAAATTTTACTGTATTTTAATGCCTTGACATATTAAAATCCTCCAAGGTCCTAAAGAAAAAATTTTAAAATATGAATACTAAAGCCTCCTTTAATCAAGATTTCATAAATCATTACCAGGCCACATGTTTGGCTTTTTTGGTTTTTTTTTTTTTTTTTTTTTTGGCTTATACATATTTCTATTAAGAGCACAGTGTAGCATAGAAATAGGGGGTTTACATCGACATCTGTAGGGATGTAATGGGATTTAGATATTTTCCATAGTGCAGCAGAGGGGGTAGTTATGAGTTTAAGGACTTCTGCTCTTCCATGGCTCTGCTATTAACAACAATAACAAAAAAAAATGTATCACTGCTACACAAGATCCTAAGAGAATAAGGCATAGAGTGTATGAGTAAGACATTTTGAAAGCAGTGGAATCTTATTTTATTTAGTCAATAAACTCATAGTAAGGTTTTGTGGTTTGTCTATTATAAAATAGCATTAAGAAGTGAGATGTCAGAGAATGTGTATTAACATAGCTATTTGAATTGATAAATGAGGTCAGATTTGCCTGAGAGAAAGTAAGTCTAATTTATCTAATTGGGTTTGATAATGAAAACTGGCTTTGTCTATTTGATTATATGACAGACGTGTTCCATAATTCACACGTGTTAAATCTGCAACTCCAAAGTTTTGATAAAAATACTTAAAGTATATGATATAAAAAATGCAATTTACCAGAAAAACTACTATATTGGCAAAGTTACATTGAAATTTTTAGCAAAATTTCAATGTTCCCAACAGTTTCTTTTTTTTTTATTTCAGTATATTATGGGGGTACAGATGTTTAGGTTACGTATGTTGTCCTTACCTCCCCTTCCCCCCAAGTCAGAGCTTCAAGTGTGTCCATCCCCCAGATGGTGTGCATTGCACTCTCCGTGTATGCATATACCCGTCCCCTCCTCCCCCCTCCCACCTGCCTGACACCCAATAAATGTTATTCTTATATGTGCACTTAGGTGTTAAGCAGTGAAACCAATTTGCTGGTGAGTACATGTGGTGCTTATTTTTCCATTCTTGGGATACTTCACTTAGTAGAATGGGTTCCAGCTCTATCCAGGAGAATACAAGAGGTGCTATATCGCCATTGTTTCTTAAAGCTGAATAGTACTCCATGGTATACATATACCACATTTTATTAATCCACTCATATGTTGATGGGCACTTGGGTTGTTTCCACATCTTTGCGATTGTGAATTATGCTGCTATAAACATTCGGGTGCAGGCGTGTTTTTTATAGAGTATCATTTGTTCTTTTAGGTAGATGCCCAGTAATGGGATTGCTGGATGGAATGGTACTTCTACTTGTATCTCCTTAAGGTATCACCATATTGCTTTCCACAGAGGTTGCACTAGTTTGCAGTCCCACCAGTAGCGTATGAGTGTTCCTATCTTTCCACATCCATGCCAACATTTGTTGTTTTGGGACTTTTTGGTAAAGGCCAGTCTCGTTGGAGATAAGTGATATCTCATTGTGGTTTTGATTTGCATTTCCCTGACGATTAGAGATGTTGAGCATTTTTTCGTATGTTTTTTAGTCATTATTCTGTCTTCTTTTGAAAAGTTTCTGTTCATATCCTTTGCCCACTTTTTGATAGGGTTGTTTGATTTTTTTTCTTGCTGATTTTTCTGAGTTCTAAATAGATTCTAGTTATCAGCCCTATATAGGATTTGTAGCAAGTGAAAATTTTCTCCCATTCTGTAAGTTGTCTGTTTGCTCTCGTGACAGTTTCTTTGGCTGTGTAGAAGCTTTTTAATTTGATCAGATCCCATTTATTTATTTTTGTTGTTGCTGTGATTGCCTTTTGGGTCTTCTTCATAAATTCTTTGCCTAGGCCAATGTCTAGAAGGGTATTTCCAACGTTTTCCTTTAGAATTCTAATAGTTTCACACCTTAGGTTTAAGTCTATTACCCAGAGTGAGTTGATTTTTGTGAGAGGTGAAAGGTGTGGATTCTGATTCAGTCTTCTACATGTGGCTATCCAGTTTTCCCAGCACCATTTGTTGAATAAGGATTCTGTTTTCAGTGTATGTTTTTGTCTGCTTTGTCAAAGATTAGATGGCCATATGAGGATGATTTTATATCTGGGTTCTCAGTTCTGTTCCACCGGCCAATGACTCTGTTCTTGTGCCAGTACCAAGCTGATTTGATTACTATCACCTTGTAGTATAGTTTGAAGTCTGGTAAATTGATACCTCCCATTTTGTTTTTATTGCC